>BLSH010523653.1:118477-129383 GCA_018402905.1 Glandirana rugosa
GATGACTTCAGCGAGGCTGCAGTCTTTTCCAAGGACATGATGAAGTTCCGCTGAAGATAGGTTGAACACGGGTGTCTTAAGTTACTTTCAGCGGAGGTTCAGCCTAGGGGGTAGATGTGAATAAACCCAATAAAAATGGTTTCTATACATTGTCATATTTAAAACCGGTTTAAAATACTTCTTTTTAATGATTAGACGTTTTAAAATATTGTCTTTGTTTCTTTTTACGTAAAAAAAAATGTTTTAAAAGTAAAAAAATAAAGCGCGCGGGAGCGCGATTGTGGGAGGACGTTATATAACGTCCTCCCACAACAATGGGTGCCACTTGCCGACGTGTAACTACGTTACACGGTCGGCAAGTGGTTAATCAACACTGGGGTTTTTATTTTTTACGCTTAAAAATAAAAAAATGAAAATTTTGTAAAAAAAAATGCATTTTTCTTTGTTTCTGTTATAAAATTTTGCAGATTAGTAATTTTTCTTCATAAAATTTGGCCAAAATTTATACTGTTACATATCTTTGGTAAAAATAACCCAAATAAGTGTAGATGGGGGATCCGACTTGGAGGCGACTTTCATTGAATTCTGTGGGCACAAGTTGGATAGAAGTCGCCTTGAAGTAGTACAGGAACCTTTTCTGACGTCGGAGCGACTTCAGTAGTGTACAGCCGGCTCCCATTCATTTCAATGGGATTTCTTCTGTCAAGCGACTTGGGGCGGCACAAGTCGGATCCCAAGTCGCTGTAGTGTGAACCAGTTTTTACAAGCCAGGAAAGTACAAATACCCCCCAAATGACCCCCTTTTTGGAAAGTAAACATTTCAAAGTATTTAGTAAGAGGCATGGTGAATTTTTTACCACAATTCTTTGCAAAATGAAGTGTTTTTTTTCCACAAAATTGTCATATTACCAAGTTATTTCTCAAACACAACATATGCATTCTTTCAACTACACCCCAAAATACATTCTGCTACTCCTCCTGAGTATGGCGATACCACATGTGTGAGACTTTTAGGCCCCATTCACACCTGAGCATTTTGTAGCTTGAAGCCTGAAGCTACAAAACGCTTGAGGGGAAAAAAATCAATTATTCTCTATGGAGATGGTTCACATCTCCACTCCAAAATGCCTGAAGCTCAAAAAAGTTCTGGAGGTATTTTTGTAGGTTGATTTGGGCATTTTTCTACTTTTTACATTGGTGACCTTTTGACCTGTACAAAATCGCTGTAAAAAGCGTGTGTCTTTCTGCCTGTAAACGCTACGCCCAGGTGTGAATCCAACCTTACACAGCCTGGCCACATACAGAGGCCCAACATGCAGGGAGCACCGTCAGGCGTTCTAGGGACATAAATTACACATATAATTCCCTGACTACCTATCACACTTTTGAAAGCACTGGAGCACCAAGATAATGCAAATGCCAACAAAATACCCCCAAAATATATTCGATGAGGTATTATGAGACTTTTGAACATGTCATTTTTTTTTGCACAAGTTTTTGGAAAATGTGGAAAAATGAAAATGCATTTTTTACAACACTGGCGGGTGCTGATGAGGATCCACTGATAGGGTGGCACTGATGGGCTCTTACTGATGGACACTGTATTGACACCAATGGGCACTTTAGTAGCACTGATATGGCACTGTAGAGCACAGATGTGCATTTCTGGGGCACTGCTGGGTACTGATGGGGCACAGATGTGCACATCTGGGGCACTGTAGAGCACAAGTGTGCATTTCTAGGGCACTGTAGAGCACTGCTGTGGCACAGAAGTGCACTGATGGGGCACTGTAGAGAATTGCTGGGGCATAGATGTGCATTTTTGGGGCACTGTAGAGCACTGCTGGGCACAGATGAGGGGGCACTGTAGAGAACTGCTGGGGCACAGAAGTACACTTATGGGGCACTGTAGAAAACTCCTGGAGCACAGATGTGCACTTATGGGGCACTGTAGAGACCTGCTGGGGCACAGATGTGCACTTATGGGGCACTGTAGAGACCTGCTGGGGCACAGATGTGCACTTATGGGGCACTGTAGAGACCTGCTGGGGCACAGATCGCTTCATCATTGGATGGAGCGATCACATGGTAAAGGGCCACTGGGATTGGCCCTTTACCCTGATCCATGACATGCTCCAGGGGGCACGATTCTGGGAGGATGACATTGTACGCCCCCCCGCCAGAATTATCCGACCGCGCTGTAGCCGTCATTCGGCTATGGCCCAGTCGGTAAGTGTTCAGCTTTTGTAACATGTTACACCCATATTTAGGGTGGACCAGAAGGAATCTTCTACCTCCCTCCCCCTCAGCCCGCCCGCCTGCATTAGTCATTTACCGGGTCCTGTGAATGGAAAACTACAAGGTCTGGCCGCCTTTGCGACTGTCGTCTTGTAGTTTTCAATTAACTATCGCGGTGCTATGGAGCGCTATGGTAGTTTATTCTCTCTTCCTGTGAGATTGGAAATGCTTACCTGTACGGGATGTATGGACTCACAGATACCCTGGCAGATCTGCAGGAGACCTGCATGGCACCAACGATTTGCCGATTGCTGGTGCAATGCTTTACAGGCTCCAATAAATAAATGCATCATTTTTTTACCTGCAAAAAATGTGTATTTATTATTTTTATTTCTAAGATGTGAACTTATCCTTCACTTGCCGACTGCCTAACTAAATACTGTATAAGTCATTACTTTGAGGTTAACCACTTGCATACAGGACACTTTGACCCCCTTCCTGCCCAATTTTCAGCTGCCAGCGCTGTCTCACTTGAATGACAATTGCGCGGTCATGCTACACTGTACCCATTTGACATTTTTATCATTTTTTTCCACACAAATAGAGCTTTCTTTTGGTGCTATTTAATCACCACTGGGTTTTTTTTTATTTTTTGAGAAACAACAAAAAACCGAATTTTGAAAAAATAAAACAAAAAAAAGTTTTTCATATTTTGATATAAAATTTTGCAAACAGGTAATTTCTCCTTCACTGATGGGCACTGATGAGGTGGCACTGATAGGCAGAACTGATAAGTAACACTGATGAGGCAGTGATGGGCACTGATTGGCAGCATTGATAGGTGGCACTGGTGGGCACTGATTGGCAGCACTGATTAGCAGCACTAGTGGGCACTAAGGGGGCCGATGCCCCTCTTAACAGAAGCCGCTTAGAGGCTTTTTTCTTTTATTCATCCTGACAGCGTGACGGGAAAAAAAAGCCAATAACTACCTTCTATTTACTTCCGTGATCAGCTGTCATTGGCTGACGGATGATCATGGTAAAGAGCCAATCACAACGGGCCCTTTACAACGTGATCAGCTGTCAAGGACTTGGTGATCACAGAGCGTGCCGCCCAAAAATGGGAGGACATCCATGTATGCCCTCCCGGCATCTTAAAGTGGAGGTCTGCTGTCCCTTTAAAAATGAAAAGTCAGCATCTGTACATGCAGTAGCTGCTGACTTTTAACATTAGGACACTTACCTGTCCTGGAGTCCAGCGATGTCGGCACCGCCGCTGATCTTCAGTTTGGCTGGACGAGTGCTGCCGCCGCCGCCATTGCCATAACTCCCCGTTATATATATTTTTTTATTAGGTGACCGGCTTTCGGATAAAAGTGATCCGGATTCGTAATCAGATCATTTTTATAGGTGGTGGGAGAGATACCCCCCCCGCTGCTTCCAGGTTTACCGAAGCCGTTGGTAAACCCGGAAGCGAACCGGTCCAGCAGATGGCTGGGCAGGAAGTCAAGTGAGGGCAAGATGGCCCTTACTTGGCTCTATGCCCTTGGAGGACCGGAGCGACCTCTGATGTCACTTTTCTTTCTTTTGCCTCAAGGCTCTGTTCACACCTGAGCGATCCGGATTGCAGGCGGAATCACAGCTTGTGCGATGCCATTATTTCTTAATGGCACCCCAGTCGCGATTTTGCCACGCGATAAATCAATGAGCGAAGGTGTCACTTAAAAGGAGCTCCTACTCTTTTTTTGAGTTGCAAGCGTCGCAATTTGCCGCAATAGCAGGGCCATTAAAGTGGAGTTCCACTGATTTAAAAGTCAGCAGCTACAAAAAGTGTAGCTCCTGACTTTTAATAAACACTCACCTGTCCCAGGCTCCAGCGATGCGGCCGCCCAAAGCCTCGCTTCTCTCCCCCTCCCCTCCACAGCGCAGGCATTGCAAGTGTGGGCGCCCAGCTGTGGCTTCACAGCAGGGCGCTCACTGCACATGCACGAGCCGAACTGTGAATGGCTGGGCAATCGTCTGGGACCTGTGACGTGTCCCAAAAGATTGCAGGGGGGAGAGGCGAACTTCCGCTCGGTGCCGCGGCGCCAGGAGAGGAAGAGGGAGCTGGGTGCCTGTTAAAACTAGGTCCCCGCCCCCCCCCCCCCCACCAAGAAAAAATGTCATGCCAAATGTGGCATTTCAGGGGGTCACTAGTACTTAAAGCAGAAGTTCCACTTTTGGGTGGAACTCCACTTTAACCACTTAAGGCCTGGAAGGATTTTCCATGTTAGGACCAGAGCACTTTTTGTGATTCGGCACTGCGTCGCTTTAACTGACAATTGCGCGGTTGTGCGACGTTGTACCCAAACAAAATGTGCGTCCTTTTTTTCTCACAAATAGAGCTTTCTTTTCATGGTATTTGATCCCCTCTGCGTCATTTCTGATCGCCGCTATAAACAAAAAAAGAGAAACAATTTTGCAAAAAAAAACAATATTTCTTACGTTTTGCTAAAATACAAATCCAAAAAAAAAAATTAAAAAAATGTATTCATTGGCTTTGGCCGATATATATTCTTCCTCATATTTGTGGTAAAAAAAAAAAAAAATCGCAATCTGCGTTTATTGATTGGTTTGCGCAAAAGTGGCCGCGTTTACAAACCATGAGAATTCATTTCTGGCGGTTTTACAATTTTTTATTTTTACTAGTAAAGGCGGCGATCCATGATTTTTATTGGGTCTGTAATATTGGGGCGGACATGTCGGACATTTTTGACACTTTTTTGAGCCCAATGACATTTATACAGCGATCAGAAATGTAAATATCCCCTGATTACTGTATAAATGTCATTGGCAGGGAAGGGGTTAACCTGCAGGGGGCAGTGGAGGGGTTAACTGTGTTCCCTAGGTGTGTTCTAACTCTATGTGGGCTGGGGTGGCAGGGGCATAAGAGATCTAACTGATCCCTAGTACCGGGATCAGTAGATCTCTGACATGCCGCTTGTCAAAAAGGGAACATTGGCTGTTCCTTGTTCTGGCTCTGTGACAGGGCATATCGAGTCCGCCTGACCCACGGCCCTGCTCAGGGAGCGTGGGGCGGGCACGAGCGCGTGCCACTGGCAGCGTGCGCTCGCCCCCTAGCAGCCACGCACGAAAGTGACGACTATAATCGGCGATTCACGGGACAGAGCCACGCTGTTGCTGCTTATAGTCGTACGGCGGTCGGCAAGTGGTTAAAAGAGAAGTATGGGTTTTGTTTTTATTCCCCTTTATTCTTACCTATAGGGATGCAGCATCTGTCCCCCGACTTCTCTACACTGAGAACCGAGCGATCGAACACCGCCGATGGCTCGATCCTCACTGATCCCCAAGTGGAGAGCTGCTAGCTGTCCATCAGCAATCCCTCCGCTCTGCTCCTCCACGCTCACTGGGGTGTTGAGCTATGGAGGGGCGGCTCGCTGAGAGGCTGAGGCGGCTGTTGGTCCGGGCACCTGGCGGATTCAGACTCTGGAAGTCAGGATGGCGCGGTGCCCGGCCCGATTCCTGTGACGTCAAAAGAGAGCCGACTTCAGCCCACGCTCTGCTGCTGAAAACGGGTCACAGGAGCGCATAATTAATTGCACTCCTGTGATCCACAGAAGTACGGGCAAACGCTCCCAGGCCACACTTCTCCTTTAGGAAGTAATGGCATCACACAAGCGTCCTGCTATTTGGAATCGCGGGCAGAACTGTGCGATTCTGCCCGTGATCCGGATCGCTCAGGTGGGAGGGTAAAGGAGAGAGTTGAGGTCTTTTTGGCCCCAGATCTCTCCATAAAAAGGACCTATCATCTGTATTTCTATTACAAGGGATGTTCATGTTCTTTGTAATAGGAATAAAACTGATCAAAAATAAATAAAGGGAAGGTGTAAAAAAAAAAAAAAAATTAAAAATAAAGAAAAAAAAAAAATTTAAAGCGCCCCATCCCTCCGAGTTTGTGCGCAGAAGCGAACGCATATGTAAGTCGCGCCAACATATGTAAGCGGTATTCACACCACGCATGTGAGGCATCGTCACAATCGTCAGAGCGAGAGCAATAATTCTAGCAATGATCTCCTCTGTAACTCTAAACTGCTAACCTGTAGACATTTTTAAAGCGTCACCTATGGAGATTTTTAAGTACTGTAGTTTGTCGCCATTCCACGAGTGTGCGCTATTTTAAAACGTGACATGTTAGATATCTATTTACTCGGCGTAACATCATCGTTCACATTATACAAGAAACGTGGGCTAACTTTACTGTTTGGGGTTTCTGTTTAATTCATTAAAGTGTATTTTTCTTCACAATGCTGATGAATGTGTGAGGTGATAGGAGGCCGGGTGTGCTGTGCTTCACCTCACACCGCCATTTCCCGCCCTAGCGGGGTGACGTCATCATTGACCGGCCATGGACGGCTTCCTGGGGCCTCCTCACCCCACAGAGGGCTTCCCGGGTCCCTCACACCCCACACCGGGTGTCTCCACCCGCCCGCCCCTCTTAAACACCGCGCAGCCCGTCTTCGGCTCTCCACACTACAGGCCAGGGATTTTGGGAACGCCACGCCCGATTGCGGGTGTCGGTGAAACTCTGAGAAGCCCTCGGGCGGGTTTCTCGGGTACCCCGTACACAGCACAGAGCTCCTCCCGGGCCCCGAGCCCCATTTCGGGTGTGTTTGTGACTCCACAGCCCGCAGGGGGTGTCTGGTGCACTCCGCCCCGCACTGCAAGGTGTTCACACCCGAGAGCGGGTGTACCCGGGACGCCACACCCCAGAGCGGGTGTTCTGTGCCGCAGGTGGGCGGTGCCGGAGAGTTCAGGCTCTTCCTGCTACTCTGGCCGGGAAACTCCTCCTCCATCAGGGCCCCTGAGGGCCCCATCTCCTCTAGTGACGCCCAGAGGGCCTGGAGCCCATAGGCCTGCCTCGGGGCCCCACAGAACACCCACCACAGGGGCCAGCAACAGTGGAGAGCAAACCAGAGGTGAGAAACTATGGGGTCACCAAGTGGTCTTATATAGAGATGTGGGGTCACCGTGATGTCATCAATAGAGATGAGGGGTCACCATGATGTCATCAATAGGGATGAGGGGTCACCATGATGTCATCAATAGAGATGAGGGGTCACCATGATGTCATCTATAGAGATGAGGGGTCACCATGATGTCATCAATAGAGATGAGGGGTCACCATGATGTCATCAATAGAGATGAGGGGTCGCCATGATGTCTTCTATAGAGATGTGGGGTCACCATGATGTCATCAATACAGATGCGGGGTCACCATGATGTCATCAATAGAGATGAGGGGTCACCATGATGTCTTCTATAGAGATGAGGGGTCGCCATGATGTCTTCTATAGAGATGAGGGGTCACCATGATGTCATCAATACAGATGTGGGGTCACCATGATGTCATCGATAGGGATGAGGGGACAACATGATTTCATCTGCAGAGATGAGGGGTCACCATGATGTCATCAGTAGAGATAAGAGGTCACCATGATGTCATCAGTAGAGATGAGAGGTCACCATGATGTCATCAGTAGAGATGAGAGGTCACCATGATGTCATCAATAGAGGTGAGGGATCGCCACAAAGTCATCTATAGAGATGAGTAGGTATTCATGACATCTATAGAGATGAAGGGTCAGCATTATGTCATCAGTAGAGATGAGGGAGTCACCATGATGACATCTATAGAGATATGGGGTCAAAATTATGTCTTCTATAGATATCAGTGGTCATCATGATGTCCTTAATAGAAATGAGGGGGTCACCATGCTGACATCAATAGAGTAGAGATGAGGGGTCATCATGATGACATCTATAGAGATATGGGTCACCATGATGTCTTCTATAGATATCAGTGGTCTGCATGAAGTCATCTATAGAGATGAGGGGTCACCATGATGTCATTAATAGAGATGAGGGGGCACCATGATGACATCAAGAGAGATGAGGGGGTCACCATGATGTCATCAATAGAGATGAGGGGTCACCATGATGTCCTCTATAGGAATGTGAGGTCACTGTGTTGCCATCAAGAGAGATGAGGGGTCACTGTGATGTCATCAGTAGAGATGAGGGATCACCATTATGTCATGAATAGAGATGAGGGGTCACCATTGTGTCATGAATAGAGATGAGGGGTCACCATAATGTCATAAATATAATTGAGGGATCACCATGATGCCATCAATTGAGATGAGGAGTTACCATGATGTCATAAATATAGATGTGGGGTCACCATGCTGTCCACTACAGAAATGTGGGGTCACCATGATGTCTTCTATAGAAATGTGGGCTCACCATGTTGGCCACTATAGAGATGAGATGTCACAATGATTTCATCAATAGAGATGTGGGGCCACAGTGATGTTATCTATAGAGATGTGGGGTGACACTGATATCAGCATGGATGTCTTCTATAGAGAAGTGGGGTCACCATTATGTCTTCTATAGAGATTTGGGGTCAGGATGATGTCATCAATAGAGATGTTGGGTCAGGATGATATCAATAGAGATGAAGGGTCCCCATGATATCATCTTTAGATGTGGGGTCACTGTGATATCGTCTATAGAGATATGGGGTCACCGTGATGTCATCAATTGAGATGAGGGGTCACTGTGATGTCCACCATAAAGATGAGGGATCACCATGATGCTTTTTTTTTTTATAGAAGTGAGCGGTCATCACTGGTGTCAGGTTGTAGAAATGAGAGGTCATTACAGTTGCAAAGCTATAGAAATGTAGGGTCGCTATGATATCCAGCTATAGGCATGAGAGGTCACCACTGGTGTTCAGTTATAGAGATGGGATCATCACTGGTGTTTAGCTGTTGAGATGATAGGACATGATTGATGTCCAGCTATAGAGATGTGGGATCACCATGGTGTTTAGCTATAGCGATTTAGGGTCACCATGGTGTCCAGCTATAGGGATGTGTGGTCACCATGGTGTCCAGCTGTAGAGATGTGGGGGTCACCATGGTGTCCAGCTATAGAGATGTGGGGGTCACCATGGTGTCCAGCTATAGAGATGTGGGGGTCACCATGGTGTCCAGCTATAGAGATGTGGGGGTCACCATGGTGTCCAGCTATAGAGATGTGGGGTCACCATGGTGTACAGCTTTAGAGATGTGGGGACACCATGGTGTCCAGCTGTAGAGATGTGGGATCACTATGGTGTCCAGCTGTAGAGATGTGGGGTCACCATGGTGTACAGCTTTAGAGATATGGGGTCACCATGGTGTCCAGCTGTAGAGATGTGGGGTCACCATGATGTCTAGCTGTAGAGATGTGGGGTCACCACAGCGTCCAGCTGTAGAGATGTGGGGTCACCATGGTGTCCAGTTATATAGAAGAGGGGTCATCACTGGTGTCCAGCTATAGAGATGTTGGGTCATCACTGACGTCCAGTTATAGAGAAGAGGGGTCATCACTGGTGTCCAGTTATAGAGAAGAGGGGTCATCACTGGTGTCCAGTTATAGAGAAGAGGGGTCATCACTGGTGTCCAGTTATAGAGAAGAGGGGTCATCGCTGGTGTACATAATCTATGAGATATAGAAATAAAAAGAGGAATGTTAACAAACATTTTGTTTTTCTTATTTCTATTTATAGAATCCTATTTTGCGGACCAAAGTTCTGTTGCAGAAAATGCAAACGCCTTTCATTTTCCCTCAGTCTTGAGCTCTTCCAGGAAGGATTCCAGCTCTTCTAGTTGTGGAAGAGCAACAGGAGGATATTTCACAAAGTCAAAACTCCAGACTCCTGTTGCTGGCTACCCAGGTACTACATTTTTTACACATGGTTTAAAGCAGGGGTGTCCAACCTTTTGACCTCCCTGGGCCACATTGGAAGAAGAGGAATTGTCTCGGGCCGCACATAAAATACACTAATAATAAGGAGAACTGATGAGCAGAAAACATTGGACAGATCACAAGTTAACGATCACTGATATTGTACCTATCTGAGTAATAAAAAATATGTTTTATTATAAAAGTAAAAGAGGGCAACATAAAACTAGTGTGATACTTGATGATGTTTTTGATAAACTAATGCATCAGTATCTGGTTGGAGGGATGTAGAAGCAATGCTCAATGAATTCTTAAGGTGCCCATCAGATATTTTGGTTCTAATTTTGCCCTTCATGTGCTTCATCCTTGAAAATAGTTGCTCACAAATATAGATGATACCAAAAATGGATGACATGAATGAGGAGTCATTGTGAAGAGTGGGAGATTTTTTTTTTGGATGATAAAACTTCTAAAAGTCCAGTAAAGAGACTTTGTCAAACTTTTCTTTCGCTGCATGTGTTCACTAAGTGTAAGCGCATTTTTACAAAAAGTAAAAAAAAAAAAAAATTGAGGCAAATTTATATTTATTGATTTTACAAAATAAGAAATTTAAAGGGTCATAATGCCACATCAATGTAAGAAAACAGCCATGACCATGGAGCCAAATCAAAAAATAATTTTTAAGTGAATTTACGATTTTGTGTCGGGCTGCATTCATAGCCGTCTTGGACTGCAGGTTGGATGCCTGTGGATTAAGAGAAAAGAGTTTATGTCCCTTCAAAGCCTGCATAGATTAGAATAAGTTCCCCTTATTATCAGCGGCAGCCAGTGGTAATTTTTTTTTGGGGGGGGGGGGGCGGGTCAGGAGCACTTACCC
>BLSH010523653.1:129393-152109 GCA_018402905.1 Glandirana rugosa
AACCGGCGGATCCTCCTCCCTCCTTTGCCTTCGGCGGCACTACGGGCACCTGACCTCACGTCCCCTTCATAGTTTTCTGTTAATTGTGTGGTGGTAAAATATTTTTATATGTAAATAAATGAAGTAATTTTTCAAGGTTACTTTCAAGTTTAAATTTTATCATTACAAGGGGTTATACTTCTGTTTTTCCCCTGTCTATATGTCACCGTATATTTGAGATACATACACATAGTATGTCGGGTCTCGTCCCCTTCCTCTTCGGCGGTGCTACGGACGCCTGACCTCTTGTTCCCTTCCCCTTCCTTCGGCGGCGGCTCGTTCCCTTCGGGGACCACTTCGGGGGGGCGGGTCAGGAGCACTTACCCCATCTAGGGTGGGCAGCACTTCTCCCGGGCTTCACCAGGGGCTTCCCTTGCTCGGCGGCGGCTTCCTTCCCCTTCCCTTGTTCTCCAGTCCGCAGGCATCGTGGCGGCTTCTCCTTCCCCTGCTCTGGGCTGTATGATACACATACATAGAGTTTATATGCCACTGTATATCTGTCCCCTTTTTGTCTTCATATTGGGGAACATTACTATTTTAAATTTGAACTTTCATTGGAACTTTTTAATGAAGTAAATAAATGTATATTTTTATAAAATGGTGGTGTGTTAATTGTCTTTTGATACTTCCCCTGCACTCCAGTCCACGGGCATCACGGCGGCTTCCGTTTCCTCCCTCCTCCTAGGCGGCCAATTGGGATTCTTCTCTTTTCGGCCAATTGGAAAATGAGTCTCAGATCTGCTTCTGATTTGGCCGGATTGAGGATCAGTGTTTCAATAGCGAATATTCATTCTCTGTTGTAACACCTGCGTGGGCTCGTGGATCAATGCCCACTTTATTTTGAAGCCTATTAGGTGCGATAAAAAATACCCCCGCCGCTGTAATTCATATGCCCGGCGTCCTGAAAGAGACGCATGAATAGGGGGTGGCCGTGGATAGAGCTCATTTTATGAATGAATCTATTCATATAGGGGGAGGAGGCCGTGGATAATGGATGGGCTGCCACTGCTCATTATTTTGTCTTTTTTATATTTTCAATATTTTTTTTTTCTCAGTCATCTTGCTCTGTTTCTATCTTTCACATAATTTTCCACTGATCTGAGTGTCACAGATTTTTATACATGACATGTAGTCGGCCCCTGGAAACACCCTGACCTAATTTTAACTGCCATTATGCACAGTGCTGCTCAAGGCGGCCCCAGGGCAAAATCTGTGCATGCAGTACGGTTTTAGAAGTACAAGTGACCATTACCAGTAGAGTGTTCCTACAATGTCATATATTTCTGGAAATACTCAAAGAGAAGCAGATGACTGGAACCGGTGACTGAGCACCCCTTCCATCGTATGAGTCGCATGAAGCTATTGTAAAAAATGCAGTGCATCCAGAAAGTATTCACAGCCTTATTCCAAAATTGATTAAATTCATTATTTTCCTCAATCTTCTACAAACAATACCCCATAATGATAATGTGAAAGAAGTTTGTTTGAAATCTTTGCAGATTTTTTAAAAATAAAAAAAACGAGAAAAAAAAACACATGTACATACGTATTCACAGCCTTTGCTCAATACTCCAATTACAGCCTGAAGGCTTTTTGGAGTATGATGCTACAATTTTGGCACACCTATTTTTGGGCAGTTTCTCACATTCTTCTTTGCAGGACCTCTCAAGCTCCCTCAGGTTGGATGGGGAGCTTCGGTGCACAGACATTTTCAGATCTCCCCAGAGATGCTCAATCAGGTTCAAGTCTGGGTTCTGGCTGGGCCACTCAAGGACGTTCACAGAGTTTTTCCATAGCCACTCCTTTGTTATCTTGGTTGTGTGTGCTTAGGTCTGAGGTCCAGAGAGCTCTGGAGCAAGTTTTCATCATGGATGTCTCTGTATATTGCTGCATTCATCTTTCCCTTGATCCTGACTAGTCTCCCAGTTTCTGCTGCTAAAAATCCCGATAGCATGATGCTGCCACCACCATGCTTCACTGTAGGGATGGTATTGGCCAGGTGACGAGTGGTGCCTGGTTTCCTCCAGACATGATGCTTGCCATTCAGGCCAAAGAGTTCAATTTTTGTTTCATCAGACCAGACCAGACCTAAGCTGCAAAGGGTGGGCCAGCTCAATATTGAACCCTACGGACTAAGACTAAGATGCCATTAAAGTTCATGTGCATGTAAAACAGTGGTGGCCCGCCCATAGGGGGCACCCCGGCACCCCCCCCCAAAATGAATAAATAAATGAATAAATTAGAAAAAAAAAAAAAAAAGGTCCCCTTTAACCACTTCAATACTATGCACTTAGAACACTTTCCTACCAGACCAATTTTCAGCTTTCAGTGCTGTTGCGCTTTGAATGACAATTGCGCGGTTTTGCGATGCTGTACCCAAACAACTTTTTTATCATTTTGTTCCCACAAATAGAGCTTTCTTTTGGTGGTATTTGATCACCCCTGTGGTTTTTATTTTTTGCGCTACAAATAAAAAAAGACTGAAAGTTTTGAATAAAACAAAATTCTCTGTTTCTGTCACAAAACTTTGTAAATAAGTACATTTTCTCCATCACCGATGGGCACTGATGAGGCTACACTGATGGGCACTGATGAGGCAGTACTGATTGGCACTGATGAGGCAGCACTGATGATGAGGCACTTATATGCAGCAATGATGAGCACTGTTAGGCGGCACTGATAAGCAGCACTGACGGACACTGATAGGTGGCACTGATGGGCACTCATAGACGGCACTGGCACTCATAGGCGGCACTGGGCACTGATAGGTGACACTGATGGGCACTAATATGTGGCACTGGTACGCACTGATAGGGGCACTGGTATACACTGATAGGCAGATGCACTGATCGGGGCCCATTCCCTGGTGGTCTAGGGTGGCATCTGAAGGTGGGACTGAGTGCCATCCATATTGGGCACTGTGCCCCTTACCTGGTGGTCTAGGGTGGTCTCCCTGGTGGTCCGGATCGGCTCCCTGGTGGTCCTGGGTAGGCACATCTTGGTGGTCCCTGGGTAGGTTCCCTGGTGGTCTAGTGTGGCGATCCTAGGGGGGGCTGTGCTGATAAACCATCAGCAAAACCCCCCCCCCTGTCAGGAGAGCAGCCGATCGGCTCTCCTCTACTCAGGTCTGCAGACCCAAGTACAGGAAAAGCCGATAAACGGCTTTCCTGTGTTACACTGTGACCAGCCGTGATTGGTTACGTGGTAAAGTGCTTCTGATGGACCCCCCCCACACCACCACTCGCCGCGATGCACGTCCCCCCCGGGCACGCGCCGGCATGTTATCCTCAGGACGTCATATGACGCCCAGTCAGGATAACTGAACCACTTCCCGGCTGTCATTCTGCATACGGCGGTCGGAAGTGGTTAAAAAAAAAAAAAAAGTTTGTTTAATTTAACAGTGCACTATGGGAAGGGTGACGTCATAGCAATCACATGATTGCAGGCGTCACGCTTCAATGGCAGGGTTTATTCCTGCCTTGCGGCGCTTTGCTCTGTGCCTCAAGCCGCCTATTTGCTCTTGGTAGTGTCAATCAATTGCAGCTCTGCACACTGACAGACTGATATTGTCTGCAATTTACCCCACCTGTGATGCTGAGCTGTATACTGTGTCCTGTGATGCTAAACTGTATACTGTGTCCTGTGATACTGAGCTGTGTACTGTGTCCTGTGATGCTAAACTGTATACTGTGTCCTGTGATACTGAGCTGTGTACTCCTGACACAATATGTGGAATACAGGGGACGGAGTGAGTGGATTCTATAAGGGGTGGGGCTTATTAGAAGTAGGAGGGGTCAAAAAGGAAGGACGGGGCCTGGCGCCCCCCCATATTAAAACTTCACCAGCCGCCACTGGTGTAAAGGCAGGCGTCCCAAGACATTTGATAATATAGTGTAGGTATTTGTTATAATTACAGCAGCACATCACGTTCACTTTTACTTTTTACTTGGGAATATACTGTATATAGCGGGGGAGGGGGGTGTTTGGTATATGGCACATTATCTGGGTTTGCTGATTTAGGATTGTGCTTGAATCACTAGATTATTCCTTTTAGATTTAATACTAATCTCTGTACTCCAGTGACAACATCATCTACATCCGCTCAGTCTACGGCTCAGTCTACAGCCTCTGTCATTGTAGCGGTAGCGGAAGGAAGAGGACTTGCCAGTGGAGAAATAGGAATGGCTAGCCTGGATCTGAGAAACCCTGATGTTGTCTTATCTCAGTTTGCAGACAGCTCCACATATGTCAAGGTACATTTAACTTTTAAGGAATGCAAAATTCAAATGAGAAACAATATGTGCGCTTATATGTGCGTCCAATATATGTTGTTTATGAGGATAATTTGTATCGCAATCAATTCATAAAAACAATTGCTGGCCATCAGTTCTGCTGCATGTTTGTCTTCTAGCAAGAATGTTAAACAGAAAATACAGTTATTAAAACCATGCATATTTGGCCAGGCCTAAAGCCAGTGGCGGCTGCTACATTAGGGGCACGGTGCGCCGCCCCCCCTAATCCATGCACCCGGCCCCTAATTTACACGCAGGGTGCCGGACGCATGGATTTCAATGTTTTTTTTTGAAGCACGTGATCAGAGCCTTAGATTGATGGTGGCCCGACCGAATGGGGGGGTGGCGAGTAGTTTGTTTGCCCCCCCAAATAAAAGCAGATCTTCACCTTGTTTTTAAAGTTTCTCTCATCTTTTTTTTTCCATAAATTACCTTTTTTTTTTACGTCACTGATCAGTACCTTTGGTTTTTTTTTTGTAATTTTATAGCCACCTCTGCTTGCGGCCACCTAGGCGAATTACATTACTAATCAGATCCCATAGGCTCCTGAGATATCGTCATCTTCAATTCCATGAGTCTTCGAGCACCCTCGGCTTGTGACATACTTTGCGCCATGCAATGTGGTTACTGCACATGCGTGAAATCAGGATGTGCATGCTGGGTAGCCAGGGCTGAGGCTGCCACTAGGCGAAGTAGGCGGCCGCCTAGGGCGCAGCCATGGCATGTTCTAACAAGACAGCAGCATGTACAGAAACCGATCCCCTGCAGCTACTAAATGCTGTCTTTTCCTCCTCTTTCCTGTAGGCATTCAGCGGCTGCAGGTAGGAAATGGAGGGGGATCGGTTTGTCTATATGCCGCCCCTCCTATCCAAATCTTGCTGCCCTGCTGTGATCTCCCAACCCCTCTGTTTCATCTCTCCTGGCCCTTCTTTGATTCCTCCCGTTCCTGCTGTTTCCTCTCTCCCCACCCCACTTTAATCTCTCCCAGCCCCATTGTTTCCTCTCTCCCAGCCCCATTGTTTCCTCTCTCCCGGCCCCGCTGTTTCCTCTCTCCCGGCCCCGCTGTTTCCTCTCTCCCGGCCCCGCTGTTTCCTCTCTCCCGGCCCCACTGTTTCCTCTCTCCCAGCCCCACTGTTTCCTCTCTCCCGGCCCCACTGTTTCCTTTTTCCTGGCCCACTGTTTTCTCTCTCCCGACCCCACTGTTTTCTCTTGGCATGCTGTTTCCTCTCTCCCAACCCTACTTTGATCTCTCCCAACCCGTTGTTTCCTCTCTCCCAGCCCATTGTTTCCTCTCTTCTGGCCCCGTTGTTTCCTCTTTCCCCAGCCCCTCTGTTTCTTCTCTCTTGGCCCCGCTGTTTCTTCTCTTTGAATCTTCCGTCCCCCCTGCAGCTCTGCCGGCTTCAATGTCACACTTACCAGCCCCTTCCTTCTCTGAAATGACAATCCGCACTGATCACTGACTTTGTTTTTTTCCATTCATAACTGAGGTTTAGTAAACTGTGTTTCCTATGCCTCAGTTTATGAATGTGCGGGAAGCTCTGTACAGAGTTATCACTGTTCATTAATCCTGTGCTGCTGAGGCTCCAGAGATGGAGGTTGAGGGCTGTATCCTCTGTCTCAAAGGTGAAACATCAGAGGTCTGTTTAGACCCCTGATATTTCACCAACGCCTCCCAACGGGGGTCCTAAAAAAATAATAATAAATAATATTGTAAAAAAATAAAATAAAATGTTAAAAAAAAATAAATAAATAAACAACTACTGACACCAGTGGAGTGAAGCAGGCTAAACATAACTAAAAGACATCAAGAAACTGGTAGTTGTCATTATTTGTAATATGGTTTAAAAAATAAAAAGAAAAAATGGGCTTCTCAGTCTAAAATGCCTGGGCCTATTTTTTTGTCCTGGCCTGCTTCCCCCCACACTGCACAAACGTTCTGCATACCTCTGCTTGCTGCAGGGTTGGATGATATTAGCTGGAGAAATGTATTTTTGTTCTTTGGGGGAATGGATGGGAATTGAGGAGATGCAAGTAGCTGGTCTTGCCTAGGGCAGAAAATAGTCTAGCACTGGCCCTGTGGGTAGCCAGCTGCACAAAATACAGGAAGAGAACAGATGGTGGCTTCAAATGCCTAAAGAGGACAATGGCTGCCACCAGGCTTTCATGAGGAACAATTCAGGTACATGTTTTGTGCGTAGAGACTACATTAAAATGCTGAACAGTATCCAAAGTACTGAAAGCGATGCTTAGCAATCCCAAATATGTATTTATTTAACATTATGCTTGCAGGCTGTAGCTCCTCTTTAATGCTTTATTATATTCTAGGTTATAACAAAACTTCAGATTCTAGCACCGAAAGAGATATTGATGTCAAATACGGCCTGTGAAGGTGGTAAAACAACAGAACTGTCCAGACTGATCACTGAAAACTTTAAGGTACATATTTTTTAGGTGTTTCTACAATACCACCAGTTGTGCATCTGCATTTGCTGAGTCATTAAACTGAACTCTGGCCTTCCCTTCAGTCTTGCACAGCTATACATCCTCCTCTCCTGGACTGAAATCACTTATTCTGATTTGACTGCACACTGTGAGCTTCTTCTGGCCTGCTTCCTTCATTCATTGGATTGAAAGGATAAGCTCACCTTTCATATAACATGTTATGTATTACACCCATATGCAGGATGTAACATGTTATGAATGCACTGGCCCCCTCACCCCCCCTCCCCCTGATCCCCATTGTGACAGCAGACTGGAATCTTTTCCCTGTGTCTGCTGCCAGAAGTCAAAAAAGATGCCCCACCCACCCAGCCGCATCACTCATTCACAGTCCTCTGTGAATGGAAAACTACAAGATTCAGCAGCCTTTGTGGCTGTTGGCTTGTAGTTTTCAATGAACTACCACGTTGCTGCGAGCTTTGTGGTAGTTCATTGAGTCTACCTGTCAGAATGTATCAGCTTCCTCATACGAGGTACGAGCAAGCCGATACACTGACAGATCTGCAGGAGACCCGCATGGCATCAGCGACCTACTGATCACTGGTGTAATGCTTTCCAGGCTCCTGCAACAAAAAAAATCCATTTATTATTTTTTTGTCAAAAGGTGAACTTGTTCTTTCAACCATGGATGCTCAGCAACACACATGGTAGTTGCCTAGGGTACTCTGCTTGCAAATACAGCCTACCTAGGAGTGACCACTTCTCCTGACAGCCATATAACCATCAAGGCATTTTGATATTCGTATAACTCCTCCCAAGACCCGGCCCACCTAATGGAAGCTTTAGTACAGCTTCTATGAATGTTGGAGGGGTGTGGAAAGGGCATAGTCAGCAGTCCTGAAGGCTGCATTTGACATGTTCCTTGGCGGCAAATGGCAGTCATATGACATCACTGACGTGACTCCGCCTCTATATACGTTACGCCTGAACCACAGGCTTTCTGTAGGTGTCAATCTGTGTGCTGGAGGTGGGGGGGGGGGGGGCTGCCACTGCCACTGCCATCTCCCGGAATGGTCTGGTGTTGTCAGAAGTTACTCATGCAGATGGCAGAGGGGAGACAGAAGTCACACTCGGTGCTTGGTAGTACAGTACACACTAGAAGGATATTCAGTGTTCATTTTTTGTTTCAGAAGTTTACCCCCATTTTAACTTATTGGACCCTGAAAATTTCAATGTGGAATTATGAGTGCCCAATGCCAAACGCTACCCCACCGATTTCTTGCTGCCTAAACCCACTGTTCCTCCAAAGTCATGCTGGTAGTATTGTATATGTCCACAGAAATCGGTGCGATACATCTAAGCTACAGTGTATACCCTATTGTGTGTACTCAATGTATAATATATTTGCTTGTTTTAGCTTTAATAACATATATATTTATTGGCTTTTAGGGCGTATCTTTTACTACTGTTCAGAGGAAATATTTCAATGAGACGAAGGGTTTGGAATACATTGAACAGCTTTGTGCCCCTGAATTTAGTACAGTACTGATGGAAGTTAAAACTAAGTATGTTAAAATATTACAGTAAACCTCTTATTACATTTGTTTCAACTGATTAAACCTTTCAACACTATAATGCAGACATGCAGAACGTGCAGTAACCCTTAATAACCAGATTCCAGCCGTCATTAAAGTGGTGCTAAACCCACAACAATAAAATCAGCCTGTATATGTAATAAAGCATGCTAGTTATACTCACTGTGGAACCTAAGGGGTTAATCTTCTGCATTGTGTAAAAAGGCAGTTTGATCCTGTATGCACAGATCCTCCCCTTCTTTTACTGTCCCCAATATATCCCTCCCCTTCTTTTACTGTCCCCAATATATCTGCTGATATTACAGAGCCTTGGGGGCGCTCTGCACATGCTCAGTTTGGTGTGTATTGCTAGAGAGGTTTTTTTCTGGGGAGGGTGCATGTGATCAGCACTGATCAAGGCCAATCAGCACTGTCCAGACAGAAAGTCAGGGGTCATGCGGCCTCATAGGACAAGCAGAATGAAAACTCATCCTTCAAGCTTTAACCAGACACTGATAGAAGTCACAAGGCTGCTATATACTGCTGATGAAAAAATGTATTCAGCAGTTTATATTTAGTAAAAAAAATGCATTTCCATGTTCTGTGTACTGTGGGAGTGAATGCAGGGTGCTGGGTTTAGTAACATTTTAATCTGTACTCTTCTGGTTGCTGAAACCTATTTTGACAGTAATTTGGGACTTCAATTTAAATTTCCAACTTTGTAATTGCGTTGACTCAGGAACTAATGTCCAGCTCTATAGCACAGCAAATAGATAAGGGTCTATCAGGCTTTAAAGAACAG
Source organism: Glandirana rugosa (assembly GCA_018402905.1). NCBI lineage: Eukaryota > Metazoa > Chordata > Amphibia > Anura > Ranidae > Glandirana > Glandirana rugosa. Next base: position 138,540 of record BLSH010523653.1, read on the forward strand.
CACAGAAATGTAAGATTATTGCTGGTATCCAGCTATAGAGAACAGCACAGGGTCCAGGGGTCATAACTAGTATTCAGCTATAGAGAACATGACTAGGAAGAAAAGTTACTGGAGTCTAACTACAGAGGACAGAGCAAGGAAGAGGGTCATCACTAGTCTGTAGCTACAAGAAACTATATATAGTTTGTCATTAGAGGCCAGCTATGGAGAACAGCATTAGTCAGTAGCTACAGAGACCAATACATGGTCATCGTTGATAGGCAACTGAATGTGGATGAAGACTTATTACTAGAATTTACTATATATAGAGGACAATGATACAATGAGGGGTCATTGCTTGTCAGTAGCTACAATATATGGAGATAAGGGGATATCACTAGAGTCCAACTATAGAGAACAGCACAGGGATAAGGGGTCATCACTATTATTTAGCTACAGAGAACTGTATAGGGATGGAGGGTCATCAGTGATACTCAGCTATAGACCACTGGTTGCTGGAAAGAATACATCTATCTATATTTTGATTTATGTTTTTTATAGCAGTGCACTAGTCATAGTTATATATCAGTACCCTGTACTTGGGGCTCATCACTGGTGTCCAGCTGTAGAGATTAGAACTGGGAGGAGGGCTCATCGGTGATGTCCAGCGGTGATAAATAGAAATGACATGAAGGGTCATCACCCGTCTTCTTACTGCAGAGGAGAACACAGGGTTATATAAGGTGTCATCACATATGAAACATTAGTTATAGGCTGATACAGATATAAAAACTTTGTTTAATGTAGCAATAAGCTAACACAGTAGATCAAATCATTTTGCATTGCATAGCTGAAAAGAACTCTAAACAAGTCTTTTCTTTATGTTTAGGTATTACTGCTTGGCTGCAGTTGCTGCTTTGCTGAAATATATTGAATTCATCCAGAATTCAGTCTACGCTCCCAAATCTGTCAGGTTCCGATTCCAAGGAAGTGAGCAGACCGCTATGATTGATTCGGCATCTGCACAGAACCTTGAACTTCTGGTGAATAACAGAGATACTAGGTTTGATTATGGCTTGTATATGCAGGATTTGTTTATGTGGAGCTGATCCCTGTGTTTGCATTCTGTAATCTTGATGGTCTAACTATCAAATGGTTGGGGGGGGCTTTGATTGATATGTGGTCACACACCAATGAAAAATTCAACCATACTGCCCATGGCTTGATTGTAATCTAGCCTAATGTATCAGTAGTGGTACAAAAGGGTTACTAGAGGGCCAAGTATAGGTAGGGGGATGTTGGACAATGCATCTTGGGAACGGTTTGTAATCGAGGCTATCTTACAGGAGAGGCTATAGATTAAGCAAGAATAGGGCCCTATGCAAGGTAGCATCTTTGGTCCCCCATCCCTTCTATTGTCATTGATAAGACTTTCAATAGGCACAGAGAAGCCACACCATTTGTATTGTCTGTACTGGTATAGCTCCATCGGGTACTACTGCCTACAAATGAATCCTTCCTTGTGACGTGACAGGTAGGTGCACAACTTCTACCATTTGCCCTTGATTTACTACAGGAGTATAAAGGTTGTAGCGGCGCCCCTGGGCATAAATCAGGCTATGTTCCTGTCTAGTTTGCCTCGCAGGTGATGAGGCTCTGCTTGGGGGGGGGATGCTGTGTTTTCATGGCAGGCATGTACCCAATGTATTTGTAATCCCTTACATATGAATCCAGCAATGCCCAATGTTTTTTTTTTTCATTTAAAATCTTGAATGTTTCCATCCACTTGGAGGGCTGCCATGTGATAAATGGCATTAACTCAGTTCTTGCTTTCTGTAAGCTTCCTGTAGAGCATTATTAGCCATTCACTTCTATAGCTCCAGCCCAGAATGCCAGCCCTGTGCTGGAGCAGCCATAAACTGGGGGAATGGGGGGTGGTATGGGTAAGTTTTTTGGTTAAGCAAAGGCAACGGAGGTTTTAAAAACCTAATGAGTGAGGCATTCACTTACAGGCTTGGTATGTAATAGAGGCATTTACCCAAAACTCATCTTTGCAAGGTTGAGTACTGTTTGTGATTTTTTTTAATTTGCCTTTTTTGTTTGCACTAACATCCAGTTTTTCAGCACAAACTTTTAGGGGTGTACCCCCTTCTTCAAGGTCCAAGCAGTTTTTTTATTTTTAGTACTGCTTGGACCTTGAAGAATGGGGTGCACCCCGAAAACCTGTCCTGAGAATTTGGATGTTAGTGCAAATAAAAAGAATATCATGGACAGAACGCACATGTTTGCAAGTGAGATAATGCGGCTGCAACCACCTGACTTTGAGCAAACCAAAAATTTATTGTGCTAATTTCCATTGCAGGTTATTGCAGGCTAGTTAGAGTTCATCAGTTTCTCTCATTTGAATTATGCACACACTTACAGCACCCTTGCACTAGTAAAAAACTCAAAGCAGTTTAAAGTGTTACTAAACCCACAACAGTAAAATCAGTCTGTACATGCAGTAAAGCGTGCTCGTTATACTCACTGTGGAACCTAAGGGGTTAATCCCCTGCATATTATAAAAAGGCTGTTTGATCCTGTATTCTCTGATCCTCCCCTACTTCCACTGCCCCAAATCCATCTCCTGATAGTATAGAGCAGGCGTCTCCAAACTTTTCACTCCGAGGGCCACATCGTATATTTTACAAAAATTTGCAGGCTGAAAAAAATCAGTTATTTATAAATGATCCGTAGCAGCAGCAGAATACAATAGATTTTGACAGGCAGCTGGCAAAGGTGCTGGATGGTGCTCCTATCATCCGCCCGCACCTAAATGCCAGAACCTCATGCACTGGGACTAAGCTTCCAGTGTGCATGGGGCCTAACATCTTTGTTCCTGTCGGAGTCTCCTCATACATCTGTGTCCACATCAAAGCCCCCCACGCATTTGTTTCCCTATTGGAGCCTCCCTGCTTATTTGTGTCTCCTTTGGAGCCCCCCTGCACATTTCTGTCTTTCTCTGAGCCCCCCCAACTTATTTTTGTCCCCTTCATAGACCCCCTCATACACATTTATGTCCCCTTCAGAGCCCCTCCCTCCACGCACATTTGTGTCCTTACAGAACCCCCCCCCCCCACACACAGATTCCCCCATGCACATTTGTGCCCCCCTTAAAGCCCCCTGATGCGCATTTATCTGCACCGTGGATTCTTCCACACACATTTGTGTACCCCTCAGAGCCCCGGATACACATTTGTGTCCCCCTCAAAGCCCTCTTGTGCACATTTGTGTCCCCATCAAAGCCCCTACTCACACACATTTAATGTCCACTCAGAGTCCCCCACATGCATTTATGTCCCCTCAGAGCCCCTACCCAATTTTTTGTGGCTACTTTCACACTGCAGCTTACCTAGGTTTAGCGGAGTTTTACTGGCGAAGAGTATCCGCTATTCAGTCTGGAGCGCAGTGCTTTTAACCCCCCAGAAGGGGTTAAAACTGGGTTAAAAGTACAGGCGCTCCACGCTACTGAGGCGGTGTACATCCGCTTCGGAAACGTTTGTCATTCATTTCAATGGCAGGGGTGGTAGAGGAGCGGTATACACACCGCTCCCCTCACTGCCCCAAAGATGCTGCTTGCTGGACTATTTGTAATGTCCTGCAAGCGTACCGCCCCAGTGTGAAAGCACTCAGGCTTTTACATTGGGGTGGATTGGGGGGGGGGGATTTTTGAGGCGCTTTACAGATGCTATTTTTAGCTAAATGGCATCTGTAAAGCGCTTTAGTGTGAAAGGAGCCTTGGAGCTCCTCATGCACATTTATGTCCCCCTCAATGCCCCCCCTGCTTTTTTGTTGTGTCCCCCTCAGAACTCCGCCCATGTACATTTGCCTCCCCATCACAAAAACAGTGTGCCTCTAGCATTCAGCCAAAGACTTAAGTGCAGATCTGCCGCACCTTTCAGCTCTAGTCCTCCTGTTGCACAGGCACGCTGTGTAAAAACACTTGTTAACAGTAGGTGGGTACCGAAGGTGCAGCGAATCTCCACTGAATTACTTCACTGGCGGTCCTAGCAACCAATAGCAGCGCCGGGAGGGGTTGACTTTGTCGGGTAGCAGGACCTGCTCTGCATACTGCGGGGAGAGGATGAGTATGCAGCAGAAGACCCGCAACCCCAAAAAGCCAGAGCAGAGATCAGTCACTGAAGACTCCAAGCTGCAGGCTGAAAAAACGTCTTAGCAGGCCTGATGTGGCCATGGGCCGTACATTGTAAACCCCTGGTATAGAGCCTTGGGGGGCACCCCGCACATGCTCAGTGTGTGTATTGCTAGAGAGGATTTTTTTTTGGTTCACTTTTCCATGTGATCAGCACAGGACCAATCAGCACTGTCCAGACAGAAAGTCATAGTCATGCAGCCTCGTAGGACAGTCAGAGGAGAATGAACACTCCTCCCCCAAGCTTTAACCAGTGCTTTGCCAGACACTGATAGAAGTCACAAGACTGCTCTAACTGCTGATGAGAAAAGGTATTTAGCAGTTTATACTTACTAAAATAATTGCATTTCCATGTTCTGTGTACTGTGGGAAACCAGATATAGTGGATGCAGGTTTAGTAACACTATAAATGCAGCAAATGCTATATTTTTCAATAAGATGTATGCAAACCCTGACAATTAACTTCTTTCTTTGTCCCTTTTGGCCTGTTTAATACATTCCAGTAATGCCTGGTACACACAATGAGATTATCGAACAAATGATCATCCGCCCTTTTTTGCATGCTAATCTCAGATCGAACCAGAAGAGTTTACTAAAGTCACAAAAATTCTCGTTCGACAGAATAAAAAAATCGGAAGTGATGTGATGTGTTGTAGTATATTTGTATTGCATTTTAAACGACAACTGTACTGATTAAAAGAAAATTGTACGATCTGGTGTCGTACAATTTTTTTTTCGTGCATCTCCAATCGGATAATATCAGAGGAACTGTCATGATCGGCTCTCAAAAACTCTGTACTAACGATCTGATTATTGTACGATCGCTTCAAAAGTGGTATTTTACGTACAATTTTCTGATCGTTTGTATGGGGCTTAAGTGTGGAGCTGATCATTTCCTGTGCGCTCTGGTGCACTTCTTATTAGTTACATTGTTCCCAACGATCCCTAATGACTGCAGAACACCTCACCCCTATGGTATGAATAGAAAGAGAAGGGGAGGTATCCTAACACACTTCCTGTCTTAGTGTGACAAGAATGCTCCTCCCTACATACTGTACAATAAGTGATCCTTGTCACCCTAGCACGGGACATGTGTTACTGGTAGGATCGCCAAGTAAAAATAAAGGAAAAACGCTTACAAAAGAAAACTAATGTAGTTGCTGTCCAAAGACTGGTAAGCTAAAGTATACATTTTTTTTCTCGGGTTTGGATAAATTTGAGGGCTGTATATTGGCCTGTGAATGGCTGTGGGTTTTTAAAGTGTATGTAAAGCCATAAGTTCTGGATACTACAGGAAAGGGTTAGAACACCCGCCAGGTTTTTATTGCCATCTATATCTGCACTGGAGAGATTCCATAGGTCCTCCTGACATCTGTCTCTGGCATTGAAAATTAAGTGAAATACATCATCCACACTCAACTGGTCAACACCTTCCTGTGTCATGACCTAAAGTCTGTCCAGCAAGTAAGGCAGAAGTAATTGAGCAGTGTGTTTAAACAGCTAAGAAGACAGTGAGGTAAGCGTGTGTAGAATTAATGGAAAGCTGTTTTATTTTTGCAAAAGAAGTACATTAATGCTATATTGGTACATAGGGGAGCTGGAATTTTGAAAAAAAAAGTGAACAAAGTTGAACTTAGCTTTTAACCACTTCCGGGGACCGCCCGCCGTCATTTTCTGGCGGTTCTTTGAAGTGGAATACCATTGTTATGGTAGCAGATAGCTACCATAATCCCAGTATCGTTTTTTACATCAGCTGTTTCGCCGCAAGATCACTTTTATCGGTGGCGGGAGAGGACCCCTGCCACTTTTCCCTTGTCTCCACCTCTTACCGGAAACGACGGAGACAATAAGGTCCACTCCGCCCCTGCACTGGATGCCGAATGAGCGGAAGATGCCGCCCCCACTCTGCTCCATAGCATTGACTGGCGGAAGCGACCTCAAACGTCACTTCCGGCCAAAGCTCTTAAAGGGGACTTTTTTTGCATTTAAGTGTAAATGTGAGATCTGAGGTCTTATTAACCCCAGATCTAATATTTAAGAGGTCTTGGCATGCCTTTTTCTATTACAAGGAATGTTTACATTTCTTGTAATAGGAAAAAAAAGTTATCAATTTTTTTTTTTTTTAAAGGACAGTGTAAAAATAAAAAGTAAAATAAATAAGAAAAAAAAATGTGAAGCGCCCCGTCCCTGCCGAACTTGCGCGCAGAAGCAAACGCATACGTAAGTCCCGCCCACGTATGAAAATGGTGTTCAGACTACACATTTGAGGTATCGCCGCAATCGTTAGCGCGAAAGCAATAATTTTAGTATTAGACCTCCTCTGTAACTCAAAACTGGTAACCTGTAGGAATTTTTAAACATCGCCGATGGAGATTTTTAAGTGCCAAAGTTTGTCACCGTTCCACGAGCGGGCGCAATTTTGAAGCATGACATGTTGGGTATCAATTTACTCTACATAACATTATCTTCCACAATATGGAAAAAAATTGGGCTAACTTTACTGTTGTCTTATTTTTTTTTAAAAATTGCGCTTGTAAGAACGCTGCGTAAATAACGGTGTGACAAAAAGTATTCCAACGACCACCATTTTATTCTCTAGGGTGTTAGAAAAAAATATATAATGTTTTGGGTTCTAAGTAATTTTATAGCAAAAAAAAAATGATTTGAACTTGTAAACAACAAGTGTAAAAAAGGGCTCCGGGGCTGAAGTGGTTAACCATTCCCAAAACTAAAACATGAATGGCTTTACACACTATTTACCTCATTTCACATTTGCCTGTCTTATCGTGAGTCCTACTAAACCTACAGTTAGAGATATCTCAGCTCAACTGCAGGATCCAATACAAGACAGACACCCCGTTCACCAGTAATCTGTTCCTCTCTGCACTTTCCATCTTTTGTGCTGCCAGTTCATTTTGTGATTCTAGGAAATTTGAGAAAATGGTGTTATATTATGCAGATGGAAAAGTTACCTGAACAATTACAGGAGGACCTCCACCCTCAAACATGTAGCCCACAGGTTCTTTATATGGACTCTCCTAAATTTAAAACTTTTTTGCTACAACAATCCGCAATCATCCTGACCTCCCTCTCTACTCCAACTTATCTGACTTTCTATCAACTTGATATGTTTACGAACCACCCTGGGGTGCCCCCCCACTCTACATATGCACTCCTCTTGCACCCCTCTGTGAGTCTCCTATTCTCTTTTCTGTTTCCCACACATCTGTTGGTCTGTTTGTTTGTTTCTAAATTTTTTTTGGGAAATCCCTGGTGACCCCATAATTAGATCAACATAATTAGTCTTTCTTTACCCACTATTGGACTAACCACCACATTTCACCACTTGCAATATCCACATTTACCACATCTTTCTGATACAAATCTTTTATGTTATGTTATATTATGTAAAATACAAGTGAGAAAATGTCTTTTTTTTTTTTTTTTTATAATCAAGGAATAATCATAGCCTTTTTGGGGTACTGAATAATACTAAAACACCAGGAGGTAGTCGCAGACTCAGGGCAAATATCCTGGAGCCTCTTACTGACCTTGAAAGCATCAACACGAGGCTGGACTGTGTCCAGGAGTTTCTTGAAAATGAGGAGCTTTTCTTCAATCTCCAGTCAGGTGAGAAGCCATGCCTTGTATACAGCAAGGACATTTCTAAAGCCAGGCAATCGTAGAGGCAAGCCAGGTTCTTGGTAATTAAGCCCCAAAAAGGGCGAAACGCATCTGAGGAGTTCTCTACAGGTGAAGAACAGAAGCTGAAGCTATTTTTTACCCATCTCATTCACAATTATGTAACAGGGAAGTCGGTGTTTGTGTGCAGACGGCCACCATTTTGTTGAAATAAAACACCATAAAACACCAGGTTCATGTAATACGTCATTTCGTCAACTGTTAATGGAAAACTACAAGTCCCGACATTCTTTGCAGCTGTCAGCCTATGGTTTCCGATGAACTATCACGTCACTCTGGAAGTTCATAGAGTCTTCCTGTCAGATTGTATCTGTGTGCTTGTATGATGTACAGGCACACAGATACACTGACAGGTCTGCAAGAGACATGCATGGCACCAGTGGTCTGCTGATCGCTGGTGCAATGCTTTAGAAGCTCCAGAAACAAAAATTAAAAATTCACATTTTTTTTAACCTGTAAAAAAAGTGCATTTATTATTTTTTTGTTAAAAGCTGAACTTATCCTTAAATTCTGCCAGGAATAGGGGGACATCTCCCAATAGGCACACTGTCTAAGAGGGGATTTACTTTAAAACCATACCTACTCTTTGCAAAATGGGAAAAAGTTTTGGCTTTAGGTATACTTTATGTGTTTTTTAGATATACAGTGAGGGAAAAAGTATTTGATCCCCTGCTGATTTTGTACATTTTGCCTCTGACAAAGAAATGATCAGTCTATAATTTTAATGGTCGGTTTATTTTAACAGTGAGAGATAGAACAACAACAAAAATATCCAGAAAAACGCATTTCAAAAAAGTTATAAATTGCTTTGCATTTTAATGAATGAAATAAGTATTTGAGATACACTCGGTAGCGCAGAAATTTACGGAATACCAGGTTCCAAAAGACCCGGCCTTTTTCCTCCTTCATGTCTCGCAGATATTGCCCAAAAGATACAGTAGATCCATACTGCGACACCTGATGAACGCGGCCAAATCTTGTATCCCCCTCTTTTGGAAAAGACGGGACCCTCCATCCATAGCCTGCTGGTTTAATAAGGTAGAGCAAATAAATAGGATGGAGGATCTGATCTTGACCTCTCAACACAAACGTGAACAATACACTAAGACATGGGGGTTATGGAATGCATTCATCCTGTCCGAGGAGGGCAAAAATCTACTGAGTTCCGCACCCTCCAGAGAGCTATAATATCTAGTAAATAAATTTGCCTACAAACCACACTGCTGGACACCTTCGTTGTCTCGCATACTCCCCCACCTCCCCCTTTTTTTTTTTCTCCCATCTTTCCTTCTTCCTCTCTTCTCTTCTTTTCTTTCTTGTTTTCCTGACCTCTTCGCGTTTCTCTTACTATATGGAAAAGAGACAGGGACAGGGGCTGTATATCCCTTGATAGGCAGTCTCTGAGTTGATAGCCAGGGGCCCCCCAGAATAGAAGGAGGGGCCCAGGGCTAAGCTAGTGGTATGCTATTGCCCAGCTCTGTCTTTTTTGAGGTTATTGCATGAATATGAAGAGTCTGTCTGTTTTGTTTATTTTCTCTCCTGTAATCCCTATGGGAAACCCATGTACGTTGAATCGCTTGACATCTCATGTAATGTTATGCCCTTGTCAGTTGTCAATAAATATTGAAATTTGAAAAAAAAAAATAAGTATTTGACCCCTTCACAAAACATAACTTAGTACTTGATGGCAAAACCCTTGTTGGCAATCACAGAAGTCAGACGTTTCTTGTAGTTGGCCACCAGGTTTGCACACATCTCAGGAGGGATTTTGTCCCACTCCTCTTCGCAGATTCTATCCAACTCATTAAATTTTCAAGGCTGACATTTTCTATGGGATTGGGGTCTGGAGACTGGCTAGGCCACTCCAGGACCTTAATGAGCTTCTCCTTAAACGACTCCTTTGTTGCCTTGGCCATGTGTTTTGGGTCATTGTCATGCTGGAATACCTATCCATGACCCATTTTCAATGCCCTGGCTGAGGGAAGGAGGTTCTCACCCATTATTTGATGGTACATGGCCCCGTCCATCGTCCCTTTGATGCAGCGAAGTTGTCCTGTTCCCTAGCAGAAAAACACCCCCAAAACATAATGTTTCCACCCCAATGACGGTGGGTTCTCCTCCGAATCATTCAGATGTTCATTAGCAAACTTCAAATAGGCTTTCTTGAGCAGCGGCACCTTGCGGGCGCTGTAGGATTTCAGTCCTTCACGTTGTAGTGTGTTACCAATTGTTTTCTTGGACACTATGGTCCCAGCTGCCTTGAGATCATTAACAAGATTCTCCCGTATAGTTCTAGGCTGATTCCTCATTGTTCTCATGATCGTTGAAACTCCACAAGGTGAGATCTTGCATGGAGCCCCAGACCGAGGGAGATTGACAGTAATTTTGTGTTTCCTCCATTTGTGAATAATCGTACTAACTGTTGTCAACAGCTCACCAAGCTGCTTGACGATGGTCTTGTAGCCCATTCCAGCCTTGTGTAGGTCTACAATCTTGTCCTTGACATCCTTGGACAGGTCTTTGGTCTTGGCCATGGTGGAAAGATTGGAATCTGATTGATTGATTGATTGCTTCTGTGGACAGGTGTTTTTATACAGGTAACAAGCTAGCTGAGATTAGGAGCACTCCCTTTAAGAGATTGCTCCTAATCTCAGCTCGTTACCTGTATAGAGGACACCTGGGAGCCAGAAATCTTGCTGATTGATAGGGGATCAAATACTTATTTCACTCATTAAAATGCAAATACATTTATAACTTTTTTGAAATTCGTTTTTCTGGATATTTTTGCTCTCACTGTTAAAATAAATCTACCATTAAAATTTTAGACTGATAATATCTTTGTCAGTTGGCAAACGTACAAAATCAGCAGGGGATCAAATACTTTTTTACCCTCACTGTATCTGTGAATATGATCTTCTTCTCAATTTGAATATTTTTTTCCAGTCCTTTCCAGATTTTTGGATACAGAACAGCTTCTTTCTAACCTTATTCAGATTCCAAAGCAGGACACGGTATGTACAAATATGTGGTAGTTGAGATGTCTGATGCATATTATGAATAATTAAGCTGAATACAAGGGTTAAAGGGTTTTTGATCTGATAGTTGTGCACCTTTCACTACTAGAGTTCATTGGTCAACTTTCTTGATGCAGAGGGTCCTGACAACAGCCCTGGACATCACCAAAGGGCCACACATAATGTTAAGTAAATGTAATTCTACAAAAGACTGTCAGAGACTGTATGAATGCAACAGGAGATGGTTAAGGACTATGGGCATGCTACAGGAAATGTTTAGAGACTGTCATAAAAGTTTTTGGAACAAGTAAAAACGAGGCGCTGGATTAAAATTCTCGGTAGATCAATCACATTGTGACAAAGAGCAATGGTTCTGGTAAAGCTGCTCTCAACAAAAGTGGGGTGTCCCAAAAACAGGGTCCACATTTGAAGATTCACATACACAATGTCCAATGAGAGTGCCAAAACGGGTTAGCTCCTCTGTATTGATACAAATAAATGAAAAAAATGTTGCGCTCCTGTGTGATGATTAAACAAAAGCAGCTGGCATAACAATCCAAACATAAATTGTGATCATAAGTAGTGTAACAAAATGCCACGCATGGGTGAATATATAACAACCATATAAAGGTAGATAGTAGTAAAAGTGATACAAAACAATATAATATAAAGGTGATACAAAACAATATAACTCAGTGAAAATCAATAAAAGTCAATACAAATCTCTAAACATCCAATGTGTGTTTTTCTTGCAAAGTTCATGAGTGTTAAAACAGTAGTATCCAGGTGGCGTGATTCCCACCACCAAAGAATGTCTGTATAGGGTACTCTTTTCAGACACTGCTGATAATAAAGCCTTATAAGCACTTAGAGTATAAAGAACATCTATTGCTTTCTACAGACCAGGTGCACATTAAGATTGGGTACTCTTACCCTCAGATAAAAGCGCCCAAATGTTGCACCAATCCGATCTTATTCATCAATCGATCTTAGGGGATGCCACTAGAGCTCACATGGATATGATAACAGCCACGAAGGGAGGTAAGCAAAAAGAACTCCACATAGTGTAAATCCGATAAAACCAAGCAAATTTTATTCAAAGTAGTGCACTTACATTAAGATCAAGAAATCTGAGCAGATGTCACAAACGGTGTATACATGGACTGAGCGCAGTGGAGATGGAGCAGACACCCTTCCACCCAACGCGTTCCGTCTCAAAGGGACTTCAACTGGGATTGAGATTTTTATTGACTTTTATTGATTTTCACTGAGTTATATTGTTTTGTATCACCATTATATTATATTGTTTTGTATCACTTTTACTGCCTTTATATTGATACAAATAAGTATTAAAAGCTTTTGCTCTCAGACCTTTTGTTTGTCACTCTCTTTGTGCAAGTAAATCTTCAAATAAAAGTTGCTAAAGTCTGACATACTTCAGGAGACAGTCATAGACTGGAGACACATTACACTGAGAGTGCTAGAGATCACTGCCATCACAGCAGTTTTACAAATCAATACTTCCACATTTGTGCTCCCTGCATACCCCTTAAGATTATTATGCTGCAATCAATATTTATTTATTAAGAAAAACGATGAATGAGAGAGACAATGGAATGCACGGCACCAAAGCATAATTAAATAGCGTGAAATAAACTAACTCGTTTGCGTAAAAGAAGGCGTCTAAAACATATATATTCTTAGGTGAGGAAACCACCGACTATTCAAGGGATGTGCAATGTATGGCAAAGGGCCGAACGTTGCCCCTGGGCCACAGGTCAAGCACCAGTGTGTTGCACAGAAGGTTCCTTGTGTTCTCAGCTGTATAAAGAGAATCACTTACTAAAAAGCATTGCTTGCGTATGCAGCAATTTACTAATTAGATAAAGTTTTATATTTTTGACAAGCCTCTGGGTTGATTTACTAAAACTGGAGAGTGCAAAATATGGTGCAGTTTTGGATAGAGACCAATCAGCTTCCAGGTTTTACTGTCAAAGCTGAAGTTAGAAGCTGATTGGCTATGATGCACAGCTGCACCAGATTCTGAGCGTACCAGTTTTAGTAAATCAACCCCTGTTCTTGGTGGTTTTCAACAATTATTATTATTATTATTATTACAGGATTTATATAGCGCCAACAGTTTACCCAGTGCTTTACAATATTAAAGGGAAACAATACAGTTACAATACAATAAAATACAAGAGGATTAAAAGAGAAGTATGGCCTGGGCTCGTTTGGCCATACTTCTCCTATAGATCACAGGAGTGCAATAGGTTTTGCACTCTTGTGACCCGTTTTCAGCAGAGATCACGGACCAAAGTCTGCTCTCTGCTGACGTCACAGTAGTCAGGCCAGGCACCGTGTCATCCCGACTTCCAGAGTCTGGATCCGCCAGGTGCCTGAACCAACAGCCTTCTCAGCAAGCCATTGAGAGCCTGAGACGGCCAATCCCAGCCCCTCCACAGCTCAGCGCTCCAGTGAGCATGGAGGAGCAGAGCGGAGGGCTTGGTGATTCACAGCCAGCAGCTCTCCTCTCAGGGATCAGTGAGAACCGGCGATGTTCAGTGTCTCAATTCTCAGTGTACAGACGCTGGGAGACTAATGCAGCATCGGACCGATGCTGCATCCATCTAGGGAAGTATAGATGGGGAAAAAAAATCCAAACCCATACTTCTCTTTAAAC
>BLSH010523653.1:152119-166895 GCA_018402905.1 Glandirana rugosa
TAGGGACAGTTGAGAGCTGTGGTTAAACTTTGTATTCTGACAAAGAAAAGAGGAAGGTCTGGTGTCACCAGTGACACACCTCCATCCCTATATACAACAAATACACAGAAATGTGCCCTGGGACTTTATATGAGGTGAGCACCATTTGCCACTAATAAAAAAGTAACAGGAATATACACAGTTTGAACATTTATTGAAAAATGATCTTACATACATGGATAGCATGACAATTGCTGAGCCAAAAAAATACATCATAGTACAATTTTGCCATGATACATATAAAAACATACAGTATGCACAGGCATCTAGGAAACCCGACGCTTTTCGCGAGACATAGCTCGCTTCCTCAGGGGCGGATGCGTGTGTGATGTATCTATAATATATAAGAAAAAATGTATAACATAATGAAGGTTGTTAAGGTAAATGGTAAGAGGGGTCTAGGGGTAAAAGACCCCATACTCCCCATCAGGCAAAGCAATGTGCCAATTTGTTGAGATCCCAACAGGCGGTAGCAATGGATGTGTGACACAGGAGCTGAGGGGAGGAAGCCAACCAGAACTGACACCAGGGGACAACCAGAGGGCAGACATGGCATGGGTGGGATTGTGTGAGCCTAGAAGTTCCACCTTGCCCAAAATAGGTGTAACATAAATATATGTAGTAGTAATAATTGCTATAGTAGCAGAGTAAACATTGAAGAGTATGTGTGTATATGTGTATATATATATATATATATATGTACCGACCTGTTCCAAAAAATAAGATGGACATGGAGACCAATAGGTATGTGTTAGAGGAATGGAAGGGGGAGAGGTTGTTGGGATTGTGTGACCCTGGAGGTTGCATCTTGTCCAGATAGATGTCAGCTGTAGCAAAAATTTATAAAGTAATAATAGTGATTGCTGTGGTAGCAGAATATACATATACAAAAGGTATTGCATATGGAGCAAACAGGAACGCTACTAGAACGTCCAATTTCACCAATATGTCAGCAAAAGTTACCTGTAAGCATTCAGAGTCACATGAATCAGCTGTGTGTGAAAGACAGGCTGTGATGTCTTATGTGAATATATAAGGAATCTTCCCTTGGAGGGAGCCAATCACACCATAATGAGGGCGGTGCTGGCCACCTGTTCAGGGAATGGTAATCAATGACATATGTGATGAAGGTTGAAAAGTATACAAGGTTGTATATATAGTTGCATATATGAACCACCCTGGTCCAATATTTCAATGGACATGGAAACCAAAAAGTGGATGTGAAGGGAGTAAAACAATACAGATAGATGTCTATGGAGATGATCCCTGGAAACAAAAGGGGCAATAGTGAAAAAGTGTGTAAAATGAAATGAATGAAATAAAGATAAAATAAAAAAATGTGCTACCAATGAACTATGGTGTGCAGGGTATGTGTACCTGTGAAAGGAAAGTTGGCCATGACATGATGTGCTTTCGCATGTGTGATGAAAGCAGTGAAAGGGGGAAACCCAGCCATGTCAGCCCTCCAAATTGTATCCCCGGCGGGGTCCAGAGGGCCTCGCCCCCAACGCTATGAAAGGATGGTAAGGCATGCTGGAGGTGCCAAACGCCGATTGTGGGTGCGTATAGGCAATGCGGACCCTGACCATCCATGTTGACCCACTACACCCAAACGTCATGACGCCGCTGCCGCGGAAATCAAGCGGAGGGTGTAGACACATGGTGCCAATATGCAGGTGGCCCCATCCGTCCCTGAGACCCTTTAAGAGGGCCCTGCTCAGAAGAGCTTACAATCAAATAGGGGCATGTAGTACGAAAGGTTGTAACTGTGGGGAATGAGCTGATGGAAGTGGTAAAATATTAGTTGGAGGCGTGATAAGCTTCCCTGAAGAGATGAGTTTTCAGAGATTGCCTGAAGGTAGTGAGAGTAGGAGATAGCCAGACAGTTGAGGTAGAGCATTCCAGAGGATGGGAGAGGTTCTGGAGAAGTCCCGGAGAAGAGCATGGGAGGAGAAGACAAGGGAGCTTGAGAGTAGGGGGTCTTGGGAGGAACAGAGAGGACAGTTTGGGTGATATTTGGAGACAAGTTTGGTGATTTTGGTAGCTTGGGGTAGAGTTGTGAATGGCTTTGTATGTTGTGGTTAGTATTTTTAATTTGCTGAGCGATTGGAAGCCAGTGTAAGGATTGGAGGAGGGCGGCAGCATTCATGACAGACTGAAGAGGGGATAGCCTATGGAGAGGGAGGCCAATGAGAAGAGAGTTGCAATAGTCAAGGCAAGCGATAACAAGGGAGTGAATGAGGCACTTGGTGGTGTCATTTGTTAGAAAGGGGCGTATTTTAGAGATGTTACGGAGGTGAATTCTACAAACTTTTGACAACGATTGAATGTGAGGCTGAAAGGACAAGTCAGAGTCTAGGATTACACCTAGCACCCTGGCACGAGGGGAGGGATTGATGGCGGAATTGTTGATTTTGATGGAAAAGTCATGGAGCCCCCCATGGCACGGGCGAGGGGTAATATTCCCAGCTCAGTTTTAGAGAGATTTTGTTTAAGGAAGTGGTGTGACATCCATATGTCAGTTAGTAAGTTAGTAATGCGAGAGACTGAAGGAGTGAGGTGAGGAGTAGACAGATGCTTTATTCTCTAGAGTTAGAATCATAAAATAAAAAAATGACTAGGCTGTGGTCAGTCAAGTCTTTATTATCTCTGTTTTATGTGGGCACCTTTAAAATCCCACTTTCCCTTATGTTCACTGACAGACGCAGCCCTTCTTTGACAAGTTATATGCACATCCTACCAAGAGTAGACCTAGGCAAATAGAAAGAAAGCAAGCTGACCCCTCCCAGGGGGCCGTCCTCTCTCTCACATATAACCCCCCTGCTGTGCATAGCATATCAGTTTTTTATGCCTAGTGCAAGGAGTTAGACCTGGTTCCTTTATGGCATCTGCGGTTCCACATTTTTTGCTACTTTTTTGCTTTTCTCAAGCTATTTGATGAAGAACTGCTATCAAGAAGCCTGCTGGGGCATAGAGGATATCCAGAATCCTGAACCTTCCCCAGCGCGGCCGACCGATGCAAGCTACCCTTAGCTTTGGCGGGGTCCGCCGCATCGTGCCCGTTCCGTGCGGGTGGCCAGTGGGTGACCCCCACTTGCGCCCAGTGACTGGACTCTGTACTGTCCAGGGGCCTTTGGCCTGCAGCATCCCTCTCTGGCAGTGGGAGGAAGGTCTGCAACAGGGTGGCTACCTGCTGCACCCGTCGGATTGGTGAGTGACCCCCTCTCCCCCCCTAGGGGCGTGGAGGGGGGGGTTGGGGGTATTTTAGCGTTTTAGGCCAGCCGGTGGAGGGTTTCTCCTAGGGCTCAGGTCACCCCTGGGTGTCCGCACTCCCCTCCTATGCCCCACCTCCCCCGCACCGCACCCCGCGCTTCTGAGTCACCATGCGGCGATCCGCCGCCATTGTGCGGCGGATCACCGCCATTTTGCCGTGGCCACGGCCATTTTGTTAGTGATTTTGGCCTCTAGTGACGAACGGCGGCCATTTTGCCGTAGTCGCGGCCTGTATTACAGGCTTTTGGCCTCTTGTGACTGCTCGGCGGCCATTTTGGATGTGCTTGGGAAGAAAAACGTGCGGCTAAGCCAATGCTTCCTCTTTTGCTCTGGGACAGCGTGGATGGCACAGGCGGCGCAGGCTCTCTGATTGGCGGTCACTAAGCACTCCTACGGGGACGCAGTGCTTGAGAGGCAACTAACAGCAAGTATAGCTGGGCTCTCTCTGGGGTGCTGGCAGCGGTGGGTGCAGTTGGTGCAGTTCTCCTGGGTGTCCTTCCGGGTTGATCTGTGAGGCAGCGGTGGGGCTGCATTGTGGGGGTGTCAGGGCTTTTCTGCCTGTCAGTATCGGTGGCGCAATGGCGGCTGAACCTGAGGGTCCTTCCAAGGAGGAGCCAGTGGAAGCGCAACCTGCGCTGGGGACTCTAGTGTCCCTGGACAAGTTGAGATCAGTATTTGGGGAATTTTTTCCCCGGGAGGTGCCATGCCGTGCTAAGGGGGCCCCTAAAAAACGTCCTTCACCTTCATCGGGGGAGGAGCCTGAACCGGAAGTGGCCTCGGTGGTCACGGGGACCCCCTTGGAGCTCTCAGAGGGTGAGACCAGGGGGCTTCTGTAGTGTGCGAGAAGGCGCTGGTGGCCGCACTGATCGCTAATATTCGTGCGTCCTTGCGACTGGACCAAGCAGGGGAGTCGCAGGAGACTGCATACGTTTGTGGGTCTGCTAAGTCACCTAGGTCTCCTAGGGCTTACCCTTATGATCAATCCTTTGACCATTTGGTCTATAAGTAATTGCAGCGTCCGCAGAATTCCTTCGCCCTGCCCAAACGTTTCGCTGTACGCTACCCATTTGAGGATAGTTTTGTGAAGAAGTGGGCATCCCCTGCAGTGGACCCTCTGGAGGCTCGCCTGAATAAGGCAACGACCATCCCCTTGGAGGAATCTCCCTCTTTTAAGGATCCGGCCGACAGGCGGACGGAGGCAGTGTCCAAAGCACTGTTCTTGTTGGTGGGGTCAGCCATGAGACCAGCTCTGGCGTCAGCCATGGCGGCGCAATCTCTTACCGAGTGTGCGACTGAGTTGCACAACGAGTTGAGCTGCGGGTGGTCGATTGAGGCGTCGCAGCGAGCAGAGCATCTGATAGAGGGTCTTCAGTACCTGTGTGACGCAGCTTTGGACGTGCTTCCCATGTTGTCTAAAATGTCTGTTTTCGCAGTCATTATCAGACGGGTGCTGTGGTTACGCTCTTGGTCAGGGGACCACACGTCTAAGAAGGGTCTCACGGATTTCCCGTTTCAGGGCGGTCGACTCTTTGGGGCACAGTTGGATGAAATCATTAAGGATTTCACTGGCGGGAAGAGTACTTTTCTCCCGGAGCCCAGGCGGCTGGAGTTCCGCTGTAAGCAGGGTCCTACTTCTTCAAGTCAGAAGAGGTTTTTTCGTGCGCCCGGTGCAGCTGGCAAGGGCTCAAGGCCCGGCAAGCCTGCCTCGGGGTCCGGTAAATGGCCCTGGCAGCGCAAGAGTGAAAAGGCGGAGGATAAGTCCGCCACCGCATGATGGGTTGCCCCCACTCGATTCTCGGGTGGGGGGACGTCTTCTGGGGTTCGCAGACAGGTGGACTGCCTGCATTTCCAACCAGTGGGTGCAGGAAGTGGTGTCCTCCAGGTACAGGATAGAGTTCAGCACTCTACCCCCAGACAGGTTCTTCCCATCAAACTTGAGACTCCCTCAGGGGCGTCGGGAGGCTCTCCTAGAGGCGGTTCAGTCGCTCTCCGATCAAGGGGTAATTGTGCCGGTACCTCCGCTGGAAAGGTTCCGCTGCTTCTATTCAAATCTTTTTGTGGTACCCAAAAAGGGTGGGGTCGGGCCAGTTCTGGACCTAAAAGCGCTAAACCACTTTGTGAAAGCGCAAACATTCAGAATGGAATCTGTCCGTTCGGTCGTGGCCGCCCTGCACCAAGGGGACTTCATGGCGTCTATGGATATCAGGGACGCGTACCTCCATGTTCCCATTTGTCTCCGGCACCAGCGCTTCCTGCGTTTTGCGATGGGAGATGTTCATTACCAATTCGTGGCACTACCCTTCGGTCTGGCCTCGGCTCCTCGGGTGTTCACCAAGCTGGGGGCCCCGTGCTGGTGCTGTTGAGGCAGAGAGGCATTGCGGTCGTAGCTTACCTCGACGACTTACTCCTGAGAGCGGAGTCTGCTTCGACTCTGGAGGAGAATGTGGCTATCACCATGGCCTCATTGAAAGACTTCAGCTGGTTGATCAACCTGCAGAAGGCGACGTTGACCCCGTCCTGTCGCGTGGAATATCTGGGTCTGATTCTGGACACGGAGCAGGCGAAGGTGTTCTTACCTCCAGCCAAGTTGTTGACACTGCAAGCAGCGGTGCGAACTCTGCTGTCACGCCACTTGTCCTCCTTACCGTTCTGTATGCAGGTGTTGGGGCTCATGGTATCAGCCTTCGAGGAGATACCTTACGCCCAGAGTCACACTCGGCTCCTACAGCGAGCGATTCTGTCACGATGGGACAAGTCTCCGCTGTCCCTGGACCAGCTGATCAGATTGGATCATCAGACCAGAGGATCCTTGGCCTGGTGGCTTCGGGCCCCGGCCCTAACCTTCCTCCCCCTGAATTGGTCGATAGTCACGATGGACGCCAGCCTATCGGGCTGGGAGGGGTCCTGGGGCAATTATCTGCTCAGGGTCGTTGGTCGGCGCAGGAATCCCGCCTTCCGATCAATGTACTGGAGTTGAGGGCGATCAGGCTTTGCCTCTCCCACTGGACGGTAAGGCTGCGCAGCCTCCCGGTTCGGGTTCAGTCGGACAACGCCACGGCCGTGGCATACGTGAACCATCAGGGCGGAACGAGGAGCTCGGCAGCGGCTGCGGCTCTCATTCTGAGATGGGCAGAACGTCACGTGCCGGCAATCCACCATTTACATTCCGGGCGTAAAAAATTGGCAAGCGGACTTTCTCTGTCACCAGACGCTGGATCAGGGGGAATGGTCCCTTCATCCAGAGGTGTTCCGCCAGATTTGCCACAAGTGGGGCACGCCAGACGTGGACCTCATGGCGTCCAGGTTCAATCACAAGGTGCAGACAGACAAAGGGACCCACTGGCGGCCGACACAGACGCGTTGGTAGCTCCTTGGGGTCGGTATCGGCTCCTGTACGCCTTCCCTCAAGCTTCTACCGCGGCTACTGCGCAGAATAGAAGCATAGGGGATTCCGACAATCCTGGTGGCTCCGGATTGGCCTTGGCACCCTTGGTACGCCCACATGGTGCGAATGGTGACAGATGTTCCCTGGCGTCTTCCGCTGCGAGAAGATCTCCTGTCACAGGGACCCATTCTGCACCCTGCTTTACCCTCGCTGGCTTTGACGGCTTGGCTATTGGGTCCCAGGTGTTGAGAAATAGGGGTGTCGCTGACTCCGTGATCCCTACCATGCTTAAATCGCGCAAGTGTACTTCGTGTAAGATTTATCATCGCACCTGGAAGGCCTATATTGCCTGGTGTGAGGCGGGGGGTTGGAACCCCCGCTCTTAGGTGGTGTCCAGGGTCCTGGCTTTTTTGCAGCAGGGCCTGGATGGAAAAATTGGCATTGAGTACCCTCAAGGGTCAGATTTCAGCTCTGGCGATTCTTTTTCAGCGGCCTTTGGCATCGCATTCTTTGATTCGTACATTTGTACAGGGTGTACACCATGTGGCTCCTCAGGTGTGGTCGCCCTTGGCGCCATGGGATTTGAATTTGGTGCTTTCTGTTCTGCAGAAACGGCCATATGAGAAGATCAGGGATATTCCCTTACAATTGGTGACGCAGAAAGTGGCTTTCTTGGTGGCCATTACATCCGCTAGGCGGGTGTCTGAGTTGGCAGCATTGTCCTGCAAGTCTCCTTACCTAGTCCTTCACAAGGACAAGGCGGTCGTGCGCCCTTCTCCTTCGTTTCTACTGAAGGTGGTCTCTTCTTTTCACATTAATGAAGATATTGTTCTTCCTTATGTCCGCACCTGTCGCATCCCAAAGAATTTGAGTTACATTCTTTGGATGTCGTGAGGGCGTTGCGGGTGTACTTGGAGGCTACAGCTTCTTTTCAGAAGTCTGATGCGTTGTTTGTGCTGACGGATGGTCCGTGCAAGGGATTGGCGGCCTCGTTGGCTACTGTTTCCCATTGGATCAGACAGACCGTGACCCATGCGTATACTGTTCGGGGCAAAGTCCCCCCTTTTCCAGTCACGGCTCATTCCACCAGGGCAGTTAGCACTTCCTGGGTTTTCAGACACCAGGCTTCGGTGTCACAGGTGTGCAAGGCGGCTACTTGGGCCTCGTTGCACACGTTTACTAAGTTTTACAAAGTTGATATTTCAGCATCTGCGGATGCTGCCTTTGGCCGCAAAGTTTTGCAGGCGGCAGTGTAGGCGCGGCTGGCGCCTCCTGAGAGGACTCTGCTGGGTACAGTTGTTATTGTTTACCCACCCCTCTTAAACACTTACCAGCCGGGCCCCCTTTTTACATTTGTTGGTTACTAGCTAAAAACATTTTTTTTTGCTAGAAAATTACTTACAACCCCCAAACATTATATATATATTTTTTCAAACACCCTAGAGAATAAAATGGCGATCATTGCAATACTTTTTGTCACACGGTATTTGCGCAGCAGTCTTTCAAGCGCGATTTTTTTTGGAAAAATTTTACTTTTTTGAGTTAAAAAATAAGAGAACAGTAAAGTTAGCCCAATTTTTTTGTATATTGTGAAAGAGGATGTTACACCGAGTAAATAGATACCATACATGACACGGTTGAAAATTTTGTGCACTCGCGGAATGGCGACAAAGTCCGGTACTTAAAGAAATTTCCACTTTAAAAATTTTTACGCTTTAAAAATTTTTATCGGTTACCAGGTTAGAAGTGCAGAGGAGGTCTTTTGCTAGAATTATTGCTCACACTCTGGCGATCACGGTGATACCTCACATGTGTGGTTTGAACACCGTTTTCATATGCGGGCGCTACTTACGTATGCATTTTCTTTGCTGCACGAGCTCGCAGGGATGGTGGCGCTTTAAATTAAATTATTATTTTTTTTAATTTTATTTATTTATTTGTTTTTAACACTGTTCTGATCACTTTTATTGCTATCACAAGGAATGTAAACATCCCTTGTGATAGTAATATATGGTGACAGGTACTCTTTATGGAGGGCTGGGGGGTCTAAAAGACCTCCCATCCCTCCTTTGCACTTCACAGTATTCAGATCGCCAAAAACGGCGATTCTGAATACTGTAATTTTTTTAAAATTGGCGCCGCTAGTCACCTAGTAAACCGGAAGTGACGTCGCTTCTGGAATTTGCCGAAGGAGACCCAATCGGAGCCGATTACGGCTTCTTTCAGGTCTCCTTCCAGCCGGCGGAGGCGCCGGATCGTCGCTCCGGTCTCCCGGTGGATCGGGAGGCCGGAGAAGAGCGTCGGAAGGGGGGTGTCTTCTCCCGCCCCCTGGGATAACGACCGAGCAGCTCCTGAGCCGGATCGGTCGTTACCCCTGGATAGCCGACCGCCAGCTCTAAAAAATGATACCGGGATATAGCCTGCAGGTGCCGGTAGGGCCGCTCAAAGCCAGCCGCTGCCTATTTACGGTGCTGGTAGGGAAGTGGTTAACTGACACAGCTTTGGGACATCCCACTTGTCAAAGAAGGGCTGCGTCTGTCAGTGAACGTAAGAGAAAAAGGGATTTTATTAAAACTTACCGTAGAATCCTTTTCTCTGAGTTCACTGACAGACGCAGCACCCACCCCTCTGTGTTGCGTTTGTACGGCTTGTTACGAACTGATATGCTATGCACAGTAGGGGGTTTATATGTGAGAGAGAGGACGGCCCCCTGGGAGGGGTCAGCTTGCTTTCTTTGTATTTGCCAAGGTCTACTCCTGGTAGGATGTGCATGTAACCCACTTGTCAAAGAAGGGCTGCGTCTGTCAATGAACTCAGAGAAAAGGATTTTACGGTAAGTTTTAATAAAATACCTTTTTTCTTTTTCTGTGTATTATGGTCATTCAAGTGTTTACATATTTTTAGCTAAAGAATATGAGCTTTCAAAACAAGTTATCGCTGACCTTTGTAGCTGCAAGCACTGTGGAGCAAGAAAAGCAATGAAATTGTTCAAATCAGGTCTTATCATTCTACTCTCTTACTGTTTACATTACAATTTAGAAAGCTGAAAAAAGAGCTGGGGATCATCGGACGCATGTACAAAAATACTTACAGGGGTTGTTTTACTAAAACTG
Source organism: Glandirana rugosa (assembly GCA_018402905.1). Lineage (NCBI taxonomy): Eukaryota > Metazoa > Chordata > Amphibia > Anura > Ranidae > Glandirana > Glandirana rugosa. Next base: position 161,930 of record BLSH010523653.1, read on the forward strand.
GAGTGCAAAATCTGGTGCAGCTGTGCATGGTAGCCAATCAGACTCTAACTTCAGCTTGTTCAATTAAGCTTTGACAAACAAACATGGAAGCTGATTTCTATGGAGAGCTGCACCAGATTTTGCACATTCCAGTTTTAGTAAATCAACACAATTGTGTCTTTCAGATCCTCCATATGTAATAAATATCAGGAATCAGGGTATAAGATAACGTTGGTACTGTACCTCCGCTCTTTTACATTCTGCACTGAGCAAAATTATAAATGCAACACTTTTGTGTTTGCCCCTATTTATCATGAGCTGAACGCAAAGATCTACGACTTTTTCTATGTACACAAAAGGCCTATTTCTCTAAAATATTGTTCACAAATCTGTCTAAATCTGTGTAAGTGAGCCCTTCTCCTTTGCCGAGATAATCCATCCACCTCACAGGTGTGGCATATCAAGATGCTGATTAGACAGCATGGTTATTGCACAGGTGTGCCCTTAGGCGCGCCACAATCAAAGGCCACTCTAAAATGTGCAGTTTTATCACACAGCACAATGCCACAGATGTCGCAAATTTTGAGGGAGCGTGCAATTGGCAAACTGACTGCAGTAATGTCCACCAGAGCTGTTGCCCTTGAATTGAATGTTCATTTCTCTACCATAAGCCGTCTCCAAGGCGTTTCAGAGAATTTGGCCGTACATCCAACCGGCCTCACAACCGCAGACCAGTGTAACCACACCAGCCCAGGACCTCCACATCCAGCATCTTCATCATCTGATACCAACCACCCAGACAGCTGCTGCAACAATTGGTTGGTGTAACAAAAGAATTTCTGCACAAACTGTCAGAAACCGTCTCAGGGAAGCTCATCTGCATGCTCGTCATCCTCATTGGGGTCTCGACCTGACTGCAGTTTGTTGTCGTAACTGACTTGAGTGGGCAAATGTTCACATTCGATGGCGTCTGGCACTTTGGAGAGGTGTTCTCTTCACATGATGAATCCCTATTTTCACTGTACAGGGCAGATGACAGCGTGTATGGCGTTGTGTGGGTGAGGGGTTTGCTGATGTCAACGTTGTGGATCGAGTTGCCCATGGTGGTGGTGGGGTTATGGTATGGGCAGGCGTATGCTATGGACAACGAAAACAGGTGCATTTTATTGATGGCATTTTGAATGAATAGCGATACCGTGACGAGATCCTGAGGCCCATTGTTGTGCCATTCATCCACAACCATCACCTCATGTTGCAGCATGATAATGCACGGCCCCATGTTGCAAGGATCTGTACACAATTCCAGGAAGCCGAAAACATCCCAGTTCTTGCATGGCCAGCATACTCACCGGACATGTCACCCATTGAGCATGTTTGGGATGCTCTGAATCGGCGAATACATCAGTGTGTTCCAGTTCCTGCCAATATCCAGCAACTTCACATAGCCATTGAAGAGGAATGCCACACACAGCCCACAATCAACAACCTGATCAACTCTATGCGAATGAGATATGCTGCACTGCGTGAGGCAAATGGTGGTCAAACCAGATACTGATTGGTTTGATCGGAGTCAGAGAAATGTTGGAGGTGCAGGCAAGGTAGAGGTGACCTATTACATATGTTATAATCTTGTCATTCCCTTGATACTTTCTGGAAATGGGTCGATGACCTTACCCAAAAATTCTCGGACAGGGTAATCTCCAAAATGCCTGAATTCTTTCTTCTACATCTCAATCCAATTCCGACAACCGTGTACAAAAAGTCAGTATTGTGCCATCTGGTAAACGCGGTCATGACGGCACTATGGAAGTCTGTCCATTCATCTACAGTCCAACAATGGATCGGTAGGGTTGAGGATATTGGCGTGTCTCATGAGTTCTATAAAGAATACCCATGTCAAATTTACAAATACGTTGTTTTACTGGATTGAGTTTACATACACTGTTGAATTCAAACAACTACTAGCTAGCTATACTGGTCAATGCCAAGACTACGCTAGGGGTAGGTCATTCAATATCGTGGGCCCCTCCTCAATACCATTATGTTGCCTATTGCCTACAGACAAGCCCTTTTCCCTGTACACCCCCCGCTGGTGGCACCCCCCTGTTGTCCAGTCCACCCCTCCCTCTCCCACTCTCCCCCCCCCCTTTCTCCCTCTAATATACATTAAGCAATATATGCCAGCCTATTACTGCATTCTTGGTCCCCTTCTTTGACTTCTTGTACATATTTGTAATAATCATTATATGGCCTTTGTGGGCCCCCCACCAGATGCCATAAAGCAAGTTGCATGTACATTCTCACCTTCTATTGGTATAGGCCCCTGGATCTTCATTGCCAATCCTCAATATTTTTTCTTTTCAATATTTTTTGTTGTTTTAAGAAAGCACAAATAATTACTATCATTCGCTTAAAACAGCGGCCTGGATAAGGTCGACCATACGCGGTTCGAATCTCGGCCGGTTCTTGCTGAACCAGCCGAGATTTGAACCGTTAATGGGCAGGCTGAATGTACTAAGTTGATCAATTGAGTACAACTAGCCGGATGGATTCTCTTGTGATTATCACTAGTGGCTTCTATGGCCTGGCAAGAGAGATTCCCACATCAAGCTGTGACCAAGCAGTATCGCCGAAACGCGTTAGCACCTTGTACTCTTTTTATATGCATCAATAAATTTACATCAAGGAGTTGGCATGCCGGCTATTTATGTGGAATTCTGGTAATTGATGTAGAGAGGACATCACAGCCTGTGCACCCAACATGTGGAGCCCTTGCTGACTCTTGGGATGTTCCCTGTATAGAGCGCTGCACACCTTTTTTCTATTTGGATTCCCGCATCAAGGCACGATAAAAAGTCATGGAAATATTTTTGTATAAAAAACATCACACAATGTAATGGATTAAAGATCCATACACAACAGGATTCTGTGGCCCCTTGTTACACTCAGGATGCTGAGCTGCTGAAAGTGTAAGTACATCTGTTGTAAACTTTGGGATAAACTGCTCCACAGTTTCTGCATCTAGAGGGGTCAAAGAAGACTCACAGCCTTGCAACAGTTGCCCTTGAAATATAAGTTGTTACACCTGCTTGTTTTCCTCTGATTAGTTCTTGGCAATGGCGGTATGACGTGGTAAGAGCAATCTTTACATTGTCTCAGTCTGCTCTGTAACAAGATACCACGGCAAGAATACCATTATTTTATAGAGAAGTATTGTACTGGACTTAGAAAAACAGCCATGCACATGTGCACATAGAAAGAGCGCCACTCTTAAAGTTCAGTAAACCCTGTAATCCATTCTTGATGCACTGAGCATAATGCTGGCAGGGACCCAATGGCCTCCAAAACAGTCATCAACCGGGGGCCTGAACATATTGAAATTCAATCTAGGGCTGACTTTGCTCTCATCAGTAGTTCAGACCATGTTCAGCTGTGCGGCGCTGAATCACATGCAGGTACTATTACAAATCAGGATTTTAAAAAATAACAGCAAGTGCACATAACTTAATAATAATAATATATTTTAGGGCTGAAACAACTTATCAATTACTTGACAACTAATCGATTACTATTTTCATAATCGATTAGTTGGCCTGCATACAAAGTGCATTATCTGTTTACATATCAGGAAATACAGTGCAGCACAGATACAGCTCAGTACACCGTCCATACATGTCAGAAGACACAGTGTAGCACACATATAGCTCAGTACACCATCCATACATTAAGTGCCTGAGAACTTGTGAATGTGTGAGGAGCAATGTCTTATGGAACATGTAGTCCTGGGCAGAAAGTGAGTGGTTCTAAAGTCAGAAGTTTTTTACCTTACTATAGGGGCTTTCTACACTATACAGGGTGGGCCATTTATATGGATACACCTTAATAAAATGGGAATGGTTGGTGATATTAACTTCCTGTTTGTGGCACATTAGTATATGTCAGGGGGGGGGGAACTTTTCAAGATGGGTGGGGACCATGGTGGCCATTTTGAAGTCGGCCATTTTGAATCCAACTTTTGTTTTGGATTCAAAATGGCCGCTATGGTCACCACCCATCTTGAAAAGTTTCCCCCCTCACATATACTAATGTGCCACAAACAGTAAGTTAATATCACCAACCATTCCCATTTTATTAAGGTGTATCCATATAAATGGCCCACCCTGTACTTTGCAGCTTGGTATTGGGGCAACGTGAAGGCAGGAGGAGCCAGAAGCGTCGGTGGGGGACCCAAGAAAAGGAGAATCATGGCTGCTCTGTGCAAAACCATTACACAGAGCAGGTAAGTATAACATGTTTGTTGTTTTAAAAAAAATACTTTAAAGACTCAGGGAAGATCAGCATCTAAACCCAGAGGTGGAGGCTGATAGACTGGAGGTAATAGAAGGCATTACAATTACATTTAAAGTAAACTTTTACCAGTATTGTGCATTATATTTAAAATGATCATATCCATGAAAAAAATTACATTTTTTTTTTTAACCACTTCAGCCCCGGAAGGATTTCCAGCTTTAGGACCGGAGCCCTTTTTGCGATTCGGCGCTGCGTCGCTTTAACTGACAATTGCGTGGTCGTGCAACGTTGTACCCAAACGAAATTTGCGTCCTTTTTTTCCCACAAATAGAGCTTTCTTTTGGTGGTATTTGATCACTGCTGCGTCATTTCTGATCGCCGCTATAAACAAAAGAAGAGCAACAATTTTGCAAAAAAAAAACAAATTTCTTACTTTTTCCTAAAATACAAATCCAAAAAAAAATATAAAAAAACATTTTTTTTCACCGTTTTTGGCCGATTTATATTCTTCCTCATATTTGCGATAAAAAAATCGCAATCGGCGTTTATTGATTGGTTTGCGCAAAAGTGGTCGCGTTTACGGATGATGAGAATTAATTTTTTGGGTTTTTATATTTTTTTTACTTTTTATCGAGATAAACACCCTTTTTTTCCTGCGTTTAAAGCAAACCCATGTTGCAACGTGCTGGTGCGTTAA
>BLSH010523653.1:172160-195538 GCA_018402905.1 Glandirana rugosa
TTAGGTTTTTTTTTTTATATGTTTTTTTTAAAAAAAGGTAGCCAAAACCGGCTAAATATAAGAAGGAGTATAAACACCATTTTTTTTTTTTTTTTAGCGTTAGTCGCAAATAACTAACCAAACGTGTTTTCACCGGCACAAATGTCTACTACTCTTAATTAAAGACCCCAAAAATAAAAAATTATCTTTACAGCCACTAGACGCTAATTTTTATAGCACTGATCGCTGTATAAATGCCAATGGTCCCAAAAAAGTGTCAAAATGGTCCGACATGTCCGCTGCAATATCGCAGTACCGCTAAAAATCGCAGATCACCGACATTTCTATTAAAAAATAAAAACCCCAGAAATTAATTCTCATCATCTGTAAACACGGCCACTTTTGTGCAAACCAATCAATAAACGCTGATTGCGATTTTTTTTTTTTTTTTACCACAAATATGAGGAAGAATATAAATCGGCCAAAACCGATGGAAAAAAATTTTTTTTGTATATTTTTTTTTTTGGATTTGTATTTTAGCAAAAAGTAAGAAATTCGTTTTTTTTTTTTGCAAAATTATCGCTCTTCTTTTGTTTATAGCGGCGATCAGAAATGACGCAGAGGTGATCAAATGCTACCAAAAAAAAGCTCTATTTGTGGGGAAAAAAACAACGCAAATTTCGTTTGGGTACAACGTCGCACGCCCGCGCAATTGTCAGTTAAAGCGATGCAGTGCCAATTCGCAAAAAGCGCTCCGGTCCTAAAGTGTGAAATCCTTCCGGGGCTGAAGTGGCTAGAGCCTCTCCCATCCTCTGGAACCCCAATATGTCTGGCTATCCCCTACTCTGTACACTTTTATGTGATCCCTTAAAACTCATCTCTTCAGGGAAGCCTATCCTGCCCTCTAATAACTAAATTTATCTCTCGTTCATTGACGGACACAGCAACTCATGGACAAGTGGGTATGCTGCCCTCTTCAGGAGTAGACTAGGCAGAACAGGCAGTTCTAACAGTAAAAAAACAGACAGACACAGCCCCTCCCAGGGGGCAGTCCCCACTGGCAGCAACCCTCCACCCTGCTACAGCTAGCTCAGTTTTCTTCTACCTAGTGCAAGGAGTAAGACCTGGCTCCCTGCTGGGATCTGTGGTACCTCTGCTTGGTCCACTTCGGCTGAGTTTTCGGATGAAGACTGCAATCAAGTAGCTGGGCTGGGTGACAGGCTATATATTATAGATCCAGGTAGTCTCCCTAGCCAGCCATCGAGCGCGCGCAGACCTTAGCTCCGCGCTGGGTCGCCGCGACAGGCCCCGAACCGGACGGGGTGGCCCCGCGGGTTAAACATCCGGGGATTTTGGCTGCACCCCTCACCCTCGTGCCTGTCCGGGCTGTAGTCGCGTTCGATGGCCATTCTGGCATAGTCCGGCCGCCATTTTCTTGTGGTGGCCGCATGGTTAGGCCTCTGGTGCGCCCGGCGGCCATTTTGGCATAGTCGCGGCCACCATTTTGTTGGGGGTGGCTGCATGGTTTGGCCTCTAGTGTGTCCGGCAGCCATTTTCTTGTGGCCTGTGCACATGTTCCGATCCCTGTGTGTGGGGGGTGATCCCTGAGCTCAGTCTGGTGCCGTTTTTCCCCACAGCACGGAGAGACACAGTGACAGTTGAGCAGGCAGGTGGTGAGTCCCCCTGGGGTTACCCTCCTGCAGGAAGCCTGTGCAGCATTTGGGGTGGAGGGTGCCTGGTCTCCTGGTACCTAGGCCTCAGTTAGGTGGCGTGTTACCAGGGTGGGTAACGCAATGGCAGCCGATGCGGGTGCTTCCCCACCAGACCTTTTTGTGGTTGCGGCCAGCGCCTCAGGGACTGCGATCCCTCTCGACACTCTGTCGGCGGTCCTGGAGTCCTTTGTCTCCCGGGTAGAGTCAGTCTGTAGGCGTAAGGCGGTGAGAAACTGGCCTGTACCCCCCTTCCTCCTCTGGTGAAGACTCAGACCCCGACGGGGACCCCCCTTGAGCTGTCGGATGGCGAGGGCCCGGATTCTCCTGATAGTGAGGAGGCACCAGTAAGCGCCCTGATTACAACGGTGTGCAATACTCTGAAGCTGGAAGATACAGCTTCGCAGGACGTGGCCGTCCCCTTTGGATCACACAAACCCGCCCGTGTGGCTAAGGTTTTCCCCTATGTGCCTTACCTTGATAAGTTTGTCTACAGAGACTGGGAACGGCCTCAGAGTTCCTTCCCCATACCAAAACGGTTCTCTGTGCGCTATCCTTTTGAGGACAGCCTGGTAAAGCAGTGGACATCACCCCCCGTGGTTGATCCCTCGGTGTCCCGCCTGAACAAGGCTACGACGATTCCGGTGGAGGGCACACCGTCCTTTAAGGACCCGGCTGATAGGAAAGCCAAGGCTGTCGCCAGATCTATGTTTGCTCTGGTGGGGTCAGCTATGCGGCCTGTGTTGGCCTCCGTGCTGGTGTCACAATTGCTCACGGAGTGGGCTGGGCTATTGCACCGCAAATCGAGCAATGCAAAAGTACCACCTGCATGTGAGGCAGCCCTGGACACGCCCCCCCTCCTCCCTGCACAGGTGCCCTGTCCAGATCCAGTCAGACAATGCCATGGCAGTGGCATACATGAATCTCCAGGGCGGGACAAGAAGGCTGCGGCCTCGGAGATGGCTCACATTCTGCGGTGGGCAGAACTCCACGTACCGGCAATCTCTGCCGTTCACATTCCAGGCGTAGAGAACTGGCAAGCGGACTACCTCAGTCAGGGGTTGGACCAAGGAGAGTGGTCCTTGCACCCAGACGTGTTCCATCAGATTTGTCTGAGGTGGGGTACGCTAGACGTGGACCTATTAGCGTCTCGTCTCAATCGGAAGGTGCAGACTTTCGTGAGCAGGACAAGGGATCCTTTGGTGGATGCTCTAGTGGCTCCGTGGGCTCGGCATCGGCTCATCTATGCCTTTCCCCCTCTCAAGTTGCACCCGTGCCTTCTGCGCAGAATAGAAGCAGAGGGAATACCGACCATTCTCGTAGCTCCAGACTGGCCGCGGCGCCCTTGGTACGAATGGTGGTGGACGTTCCCTGGCGACTCCCGCTTTGTGAGGACCTGCTGTCCCAGGGGCCCGGCTTGCATCCTACTTTACCCTCTCTGGCTTTAACGGCCTGGCTATTGAATCCCAGGTGTTGAGGGATCGAGGTGTCTCGGACTCAGTGATCCCCACCATGCTCAAGGCACGTAAGGCCACTTCCCCGGAGATATACCACCGCACCTGGAAGGCTAACATCGCCTGGTGCGAGAATGGGAGGTGGAGTCCCCAATCTTTTTTGGTTTCTAGGGTTCTGGCTTTTCTGCAGAGGGGTCTCGACCAGAAGCTGGCGTTGAGTACGATCAAGGGTCAGATTTCTGCCCTGGCGATCTTCTTTTTTTTTTTCAGCGTCCATTGGCGACGCACTCTTTGATCCATACCTTTGTGCAGGGGGTTCGACACGTCGTCCCCCAAGTTCTGTTGCCTCTGGCGCCATGGGACCTTAAACTGGTCCTCTTGGTGCTTCAGAAGCCTCAGTTTGAGAATATCAAGGAGATCTCGCTACAGTTGCTTTTGCAAAAGGTGGCTTTCCTGGTAGCTATCACATCCGCTCACCAGGTGTCTGAGTTGGCGGCTCTGTCCTGTATGTCTCCATATCTGGTCCTACACAAGGATAAGGCGATTTTACGCCCGTTATCTTCCTTCCTGCTGAAGGTGGTGTCATCTTTCCATATCAATAAGGACATTGTCCTTCCTTCGCTCTGCCCGCGCCCGTCTCACCCTAAGGAGGTTGCTTTGCACTCTCTGGTTGTTTGGGCTCTGCGGGGGTATCTGGCGACCACGGCCTCCTTTCGGAGGTCGGATGCATTGTTTGTAGTTGTGGATGGTCCACGCAAAGGCTTGGCGGCCTCGTTGACCAGTATTTCCCATTGGATTAGACAAACGGTGACCTGAGCCTATGCTGTTAGGGGTCTTGAGCCTCCTTTTACGGTCACGGCTCACTCTACCAGGGCGATTAGCACTTCCTGGGCTTTCCGACATCAGGCGTCGGTGTCTCAAGTGTGCAAGGCGGCTACTTGGTCCACCATGCACACCTTTTCAAAATTTTACAAAGTTGATGTTTTGGCATCTTCGGACACTGCATTTGGCCGCAAGTTTTCCAAATGGCCGTGTGAGACTAGTTTTCTGGTTCCTCACAGAGGGCTCTGTTGGGTGAAGTTCCTTTGTTCCATTGCCCACCCCTCGTTATTTTGGCACTGCTTTTGGACGTCCCACTTGTCCATGAGCTGCTGTGTCCGTCAATGAACGAAAGAGTAAACGGGATTTTTTACTTACCGTAAAATCCCTTTCTCTGAGTTCATTGATGGACACAGCACCCACCCCTCTGGTTCATGTTTGTACTGCTTGTTATGAACTGAGCTAGCTGTAGCAGGGTGGAGGGTTGCTGCCAGTGAAGACTGCCCCCTGGGAGGGGCTGTGTCTGTCTGTTTTTTGACTGTTAGAACTGCCTGTTCTGCCTAGTCTACTCCTGAAGAGGGCAGCATACCCACCTGTCCATGAGCTGCTGTGTCCGTCAATGAACTCAGAGAAAGGGATTTCACGGTAAGTAAAAAATCCCGTTGGTCGGGCGTGGCCTGACAGCGCTTGGAGTAGGACGCGTGTCTCGTTCGCTCCGTCCATTACTCCTGAAATACGCTAATCCTGTGTCCCGAAAATCACAGCTGCTTAAGGACCTATCCTGAATGCCCGGTACACATCCGACCATGGCACCGGCAAAAGTTAAGCCAGATGCGGCCGCTAAACTGGACAGATACCGCCGGCAGGAGCGGGAAGGCCTGGAGGAAGATGGCAACGCTCCACTAGAGGTGAAAGAGACGACAGGGGCAGACACAGTCAAGGTGCTAGAGGCTATCTCAACACTCCAGACAGCGCTCACCACTAAGATAGAGGAGATGAGAGCAGACATATCCCTGATCCGCCAGGACATGCAGCACTTAAGGGAAAGGGTCACCACCGCGGAGGTTAGGCTGGGGGAGGTGGAGGACGCGATTCCGCCATTACAGACCTCCTCAGAGCACATGCAGCACCAAATTAATCAGACCCTTGCCAAACAAGATGTCATGGAGAACACACTCCACAGGTGCAACCTGCGTTTCATAGGCCTGCCTGAGGGATCGGAGGGCAAAGACACCACTGCATTCCTGGAACAGCTCCTGATTACCACTTATGGCAGGGAGGCCTTCTCCACCACCTTTGCAGTGGAGAGGGCGCACTGCATACCTGGGCGGCCTCCACCTCTGGGAGCTCCCCCGCGCACATTTATTGCCAAATTGCTAAACTATAAGGATCGGGATGCGGCCCTTCGTATGGCAAGAGTAAAAGGTAATATACCACTCGGCAATGTCAAGATAGCCATATTTCCAGACCTTTCTATGGAAGTGCAAAAACGCAGACTTTAAATACTCTATGCTCTTCCCCGCACGTCTCTGAATTGAGGATGGAGACAGGGCTGTGTTCTTTGAAACTCCTGAAGATGCCATTTCCTGGCTAGAACGGCGTGATCAAAACAGGAGTCCAAGAGACTAACATTGAATCATTCTGGTGCAGATATGTGGGGTGAGCAAGGATCACCGATCAGACCACCTCTAAAACCTGCTCCCATTGCCTCCTCTTGTTACAGATTCTGTGTTATGCCTTAAGTTCTCCTACATATACCTTAACATGCCCCTGAAATACTCCTGTTCTTGTGATAGCCTTGTTTGTGTTCCCCAGAAGGGCTCCCAGCGGAGTTTACTTATGCTCACTATCCTTTCCTGCCCTGAGGCATCTATACGAACCCTGTTTCAGTGTGCCATTACACCTTTTCCCCCTTTTTTGGGGCAATTACGCAGACCAGGCTCTCAACTCACAATTGACTGTTCCAGGCGGCGCACGCAGACTCTTTTATTTCCTTTTACTCCTGACACTTACTTTATAACTGTTCTTTGGATCGCTTATGTACGGAGCCAAATCAATCTTACTCTGTGCGGAATTTGCACAGTGAAGTTTCCCCCAACCAGAACTAACAGTGTCGATAAGAACCTCAACATTAATTGGATGGTAATGCATATGTCACTGTGCACCATTGTTCTCCTGATGCTACTTTTTTCGAGAGACAAGCCTGAGTGTACCTGGCACTACCAATTCTTGTTGATGCCAAATATAATTCCAGGTTGCTATCAGTTAGTACACTGTTTGACTGAATTTCAAGAGGAGCCTCATTCGTATTGGGGGAAGAGCTATGGTTATATTGAATGTACAGTGCACTAGGTAAGTCATTTTCTGGTTGGAACCCAGGGCATCACCTTTGGTTCAATGTTCTAATGAATGTATATGGTTTATTGCTGTTAACACTAGGGTATAACTCTGGTGCAGGGACACCCCCTGTGGCTATTTAGACATTTACATACTGCATAACCTGAAATTATTAAAACCACATGTTATATGGCCTCCATAAAACGATTGACATGGAATGTCCGTGGTCTTCGAGACAGGATCAAACGTAATGCCGTGCTGGCATTCTTTAAGAAACAGTTATAATACTAGTCGAGACCCATTTAGACGGCCGGTTACAGCTAGCTCTTAAGAGGCCTTGGATTGGATGGGCCTACCATTCAACCCACAGCACACATGCTAGGGGGGTGTCCGTGCTGAAATCCAGATCATTATATTTTGAATTGTGTGATTTGAAAACCGATTCACAGGGCCAATATGTCTTTGTTAATGCTAAAATCTATGGTGAACAAGTATTAATTATGGCATTCTATGTTCCTCCTCCCTTCTCCGTGTCAGTCCTCATTGAGGGTCTTGACTATATTACGCACCATCCGGCGGTTCCGGTAGTCTGGTTGGGGGACTTCAATACTACTTTGAACCCCGCTCTTGACAGATTGCAACCCCCGGATCAGAGGTCTGGGCATACCGCACCCACTCGATTTGCTAGGATAATAGCTCAGTTTAGCTTAATAGATTCCTGGAGAGTAAAAAACTCATCCGCTAAAGTGTTCTCCTGTTTTTCCACCACACACAATACTATGTCACGCATAGATTTTATTTTATTATCGCAATCCCTGATACCTCGTCTGCAGGAGACCGTTTTCTGTCCTAGACTTTTCTCGGACCATAGTCCTTCTTATGTTACCCTGACAGTGCCTGTTGACAAACCCCCTAAGACGTGGAGGTTAAACCCATTCTGGCTCTCCTTGCTCCCAGACAATGAAATAGTAGGCAATGAATGGCAAAGGTTTTTTCAGGAGAATATACATACCACCTCATTTGTGAATGTATGGGAGGCGTTTAAACTTCATGCCAGAGCATATCTGGTATCTCGCATTAATGAAGTTAAAAGGGTGGCAGCAGTGCAAGTAGATAAAACCTTAGAAGAGCTCTCCTTGGCCGAAAGTCAATATGAGGCAGATCCTACCCCTGATAAGGCTGCCTGCTTGAAATTGCAAACCAGAGTAGCAAACCAACTGCAATATGAACATCGACGTAAGCTGTTTTTTTCTCGGCAAAATTTTTTTCGAACACGGCGAGTGGGCGGGGAAGTTACTGGCATACATGGTACATAGCGAGGATCGACCCCCCGTAGTAATAAAGTTCCGCAATTCTAGGGGTAAAGTAATTACAGTAGATAGAGGTAGAGGTGACAAATGCTTTTAAAAACGTCTGTAACTCTTTATACACATCTACTGCACCAGAGGATACAAGGCCCATAGATTACTTTCTAAATGAGCTAGCCCTTCCGCAGCTAAACCCGGAACAAGCAGAAATACTAGAAGCCCCGATTAAGACAGATGAGATAGCTGCAGCCATAGCCAGCTTTGCGAGAAACTCCAGGATCTGATGGTCTGCCCATAGAATTCTATTCCCAGTACAGCGAGATTCTCCTTCTAAAATTACTAACTTTATATAACCAAATCTTTGAGCTGTCCTCCCTGCCGGCTTCTATGAGAGAAGCCACAATTGTTTTAATACCAAAACCAGGGAAGGATCCAGAACTCCCGGAATCGTACAGGCCCATTTCACTTCTGCAGGTGGATATTAAAATCCTTGCCAAAGTCCTGGCAATACGCCTTAATCAGGTTATCCTCTCTCTAATTCATGAAGACCAGACAGGTTTTATGCCAGGTAGGTATACCTCAACTATGCAAGCTAACCATGACAATAATGGGGAGAGCGTCATAGTGTCATTAGACACAGCGAAAGTTTTTGATCCAATAGAATGGAAATATTTATGGAAATATCTGGAGCGATATGGCTTTGGACCTAAATTCCTCAGGTGTGTCAGACTGCTATACTGCCGCCCTATGGCCAGGGTGGTAGCTAATGGCTGGTTGGCTGACTAGAGGGACGAGACAGGGCTGCCCCCTGTCTCCGTTGCTCTACACTTTGGCAGCAGAGCCCCTTGCAATCTCTATCAGAAACAACCCATTGATTCGGGGACTGCGCTGTGGGGAGTTTGAAGATAAAATCAGCATGTATGCGGATGACACTCTGCTCTATTTCACGGATTCGGGCTCCTCACTTGCAGAAGCCCTAAGAACTATTGAACATTTCGGGTCTTTTTCTGGACTCAAGATCAATTGGGGGAAATCACAAATTCTCCTGCTTGACTTGACTCCGCAGACGAAGGACCAGACGAGACTACCCCTACAACGAGCCAGTACCATCAAGTACTTAGGAATATGGACGACCAGAACCCCTGCTGATTACATTCCCCTCAATATAGAACCGATATTTAACTTGCTTAAAACTAAAACATAAATATTGGCCCATCTGCCTTTGGGTGTAATGGGCCATGTCAATTTGATTAAGATGATACTACTCCTCAAAATCCTTTAGGTCCTATGGCATGCACCAGTATTCTTGGCACTGAAATGATTTAAAAATATGGATTCTATTTTGAAACCATTTGTGTGGGGAAAGAGTAGGCATAAATTGGCCTGGGGAACCCTTAAAACCCCTACAGATTTAGCAGGAGTGGCGCTTCCGGACCTCCGCCCCTATTACATTTGTTTCACATAGACAAGATGGATAGGGAAAGATTTATGTTACTTGCGTGTCTTGGACTTGCAGTACCGCTGACCCCCTGTGTGCAATAACTGTAGGGATGGGTAATGACAATGTTAGAGGGAGTAAGCAGAGTGCCCTCCTAAAACATTATAAGAAAATATGGCAAATAGCATCCACGAAACTTGTTTTACCCCCCCCCCCCCAAATGACTACATGCCCATTTGGCACAGCAAGACCCTCCCAGAATTTTTAATGATACCAGATTCAGAGATCTGGTGTAGGAAAGATATTCTTTACTTATTCCATATCCTAAAAGAGGGTACACTTAAAACATTTGATGATCTAAAGGTAGAATTTTGGCTCCCGAACGGTATGTTTTTTAGATTTTTACAGATACGCCACGCAGCGCACTCCCAGTTTCGGGGGGGCGTTTCCAGACCCCGCTCCTAACCCATTAATGGCAGTAGTCAAAAGTGAGGATCCACAGAAATTAATCTCTACCTTCTATAATATGTTGCTCACACTCCATGCAACAAAGTTAACCTACGATATAAAATCCCGATGGGGAAGGGATTTGGAGGGGCTTGAGGAGGAGGATTGGAGTGAGGCACTGGACGCATTCAAAAAGGTTTCACCTAAATTGTCGGACAGATTGACACAGTTATACATGCTCCACCGCGTATATCTTACCCCATCCAGAATAGCCAAATATGATCGGGACTGATCCTCCCTCTGTACCCTATGTAGGCAAGACATACTTTTTATCACCTTTTGTGGGCCTGCCCGGCTATACAAAGATACTGGAAACAGGTGACTGATTTTTTGCATGACATTATGGGCTCCCCCATGACGCTTAACCCTAAAATATGCTTGCTAGATATTCCCACAGACGATGCCCTTGACAAGTTTACTGTGACTTTTTTACAAGAGTCGTTATTCTTGGCTCGGAAGGTTATAGCTAAGTTGTGGATGTGGCAGTCTCCACCCACCCTGGCTGATTGGATAAGGGAGGTGAATGCCACGTTGCCTTATAAGAAATTCTTATATATCAATAGAGGATGCCCTTCTAAATATAACAAAATCTGGGACCGATGGCTTAATTTGTCCTCTACTTGTGCATAGGACTTCTCTTTTAGCTCTTAAATACATATTAAAAACTATATGCATTTTGTTTGGAACGTATTTGAAACCCTGCTACTGGACAGAATTACTGTATAATCTGTACCGATAAGACTAAAGATAGGGGATGTTGTATTCGATTATATATGTACCCATGAGTTACAAAATGTGAACAACTGTATATTTTATTCCAAGTGAACTCTGAGTGCACTGTATGTTGATTTACCTCAATAAAAGTTGTTAATTAAAAAAAAAAAAATCCTGTTATTTTATTTCTCCCATCAGTTCATCCCTCACAGTTACCTTTTGTTCCACCAGCCCCTCCCTATTAGACTGTCGGCTCGCAGGAGCAGGGCCCTCCTAAACCTCTTGTATTAAATTATATTGTTGTTGTATTGTCTCCCTTTATATTGTAAAGCGCTGCTGAAACTGTTGGTGCTATATAAATTCTGAATAATAATAATAATTCTGACCCTTTTTTGGTTCTTTTTTTTTTATTGTTAGGGCTGTCCTTTCTTTAGTTAAAGTGGTTGTAAACCTCAGACATGAAATATGAATAAATCATATCCCTCTATAGTGTGTACTCGTTAAAAGCATGAAGTATAATTTCTGTCTGCTGTTTGGTTCCTTTGCTATCAGTATGAGTCACTTCTGACAAGGTTGCCTGACACCAAGAGAAAAATGGAGACAGTGGAGGGACCTTCAGCTGATTGACAGCCTCAGCTCAGTTCCTGTATGTTGTGTGGAGGGAGGTGTGTCCCTACCCTCCAATCATCTCACTGAGCTCTGAAATGTGTAATTTCAGCTCTCCGCACCCTTTTCCCTGAACTTTCGGACAAGCTTATAGAGTCTGAACTTTGAATGGATCTAGAGAAGAAAGGGTGGCAGATAGACAGGTACAACTTACATAGGAGGATTTGTTTCTTCTCTGTGTATCACCTGAGGATAGTCCTGTCACTGGCTAAATGTAAGGATTTACAACCACTTTAAGTTTGTCTGGTATATGGCTGGCCTGGAGGTACAGTATGGCCCTGTTTAAGCCATCATCTGCTGTACTATCAATGAATTGTTTATCATTCTATGTCATTGTTTTCTTCATGAAACACCTTTTTCCTTCTAATTATAATGTTCCCAACACATAATTATCCCTCATTAGTGTAAGTTTCAGTGTTGTATAGTTATCTAAAAACAATACTCAGGTGTCAGTTTCTCCGGTAACAAGCTCCTTGTTTATCTAAAGCTGCTCTAACCACCGGCTCAGCTACCTAATATTTATTTGTCACCTGTGTTTCCCATCACCTGTTGTCATTTATGTGTTTCAATGTTTGAGTGTTTTGCAGAGCAGTAACCTGTAAGTGAGCTAATAATTAGTAACCTGATATATTGTACAGTATAATCTGCTTCAGCCTCCTGTACTGCCGTAATAAAAGGCAAACCCAGATGGACATTTATGCATACTTCAGATTTTGTTAAGGTTTTTGGATATATAATTTATAATATATATATATATATATATATATATATATATATATATATTGGCCGATGACATAGTAAAGGTGTTGTGTGCAGCAGAAGAGGGCATCGATTTCTATTGAAGGCTTGTTTCATATAGGCTTAAGCTTGGATAAGAGCTTTGTGAACAGAACAGCAAGCTTTAGAAAAGCATTTGCAGAGCTTTCAGCAAGCATTGTTGAAGCTTTTAAAGTACCATTCAGCTCCAGCTTATAAATGTTGAACACAGATCCTAATGGGAGTGCTGATTGCCCCTTTAAGTAAACAGCTATCAGGCTTTCAACAAGCTTCAAGAAGCTCTGAAGCCTGCTAGCAGCTTGCTTAAACTGACAATCAGCACTCCCATTAGGATCTGTGTTGAACATCTACAAATTGGAGCTGAATGGTACTTTAACCACTTGACCTCTGGAAGATTTACCCCCCTTCACGACCATTTTTTGCGATACAGCACTGCATTACTTTAACTGACAATTATGATGCTGTACCCAAATAAAATGTATGTCCTTTTTTCCCACAAATAGAGCTTTCTATTGGTGGTATTTGATCACTTCTGTGTTTTTTATTTATTTTTTTGCTATAAACAAAAAAAAACAGACAATTTCGAAAAAAAACCTACATTTTTTTACTTTCTGCTATAAAACATATCCAATAAAAAACTGAAAAACAATCAAATTTCTTCATAAATTTAGGCCAATATGTTTTCTGCTACATGTTTTTGGTAAACAAAATCCCAATAAGTGTACAGTAGAACCTTGGTTTGAGAGCATTTTGCAAGACAAGGAGAATTTTTTAATACATTTTGACTTGATATACAAGCGATGTCTTGATATACAAGTAGCGTCACGTCACAACTAAGTATAAAAAAAAAGAGGCGCCTCTAGGTGCAACAATATGGTTATATTTAATGAAGGTACAACATTTAGCAACTCACATGGTTGATGATTAAAACAACCACGTCTAAGTATGTAGGCATCCGGGGTAAAGCTGTCCACATAGACCGTCCTCCGCACCAACATCGACGTCATCTCTTCCACTCTGCACTCCATGAGCGCTTCAAGCCTCCCTTTCAGATTGCTCTTCTGCAGGGTTGTTTTCTCGATCACGATTGCAGACTGACAGCGGTGAGAGCAGGCGTTGCGGAGGGCGGTCTATGTGGACAGCTTTTCCCCAGATGCCTGCATACTTAGATGTGCTTGTTTTATTCATCAACCATGTGAGTTGCTAAATGTTGTACCTTTATTAAATGTAACCATATTGCTACACTTAGAGGCGCCTCTCTTCTCTTTTATGCTCTGTAGTTCCTGCTTCTAATCCCCTTGTGGAGGCGGCCATTTGTGAATGGACAGTTTATGTTTACACAACCACACACATCAATCACATTGCTATAATCTTTTTATATGGACTATAAACTGAAGGACTTATGAATAAATGGTTGTGGAACGAATCATCTGAGTTTCCAACTTTCCATTATTTCTTATGGGGAAATTCGCTTTGATATACAATTGGTTTGGATTACAAGCATGTTTCCGGAACGCATTATGCTCGCAATCCAAGGTTTTACTGTATATTGATTGGTTTGCACAAAAGTTATAGTGTCTACAAACTATGGGATCTTTTTATTAATTTTAATTCTTTTATACTTTACTAGTAATAGCGCGGCGATCAGAGACTACGATATTGTGGTGGACATTCTGACACTAACTGACACTTTTGACACTTTTTGGGGACCAGTGACACTAATAGTGATCAGTGCTAAAAATATGCACTGTCACTGTACTAATGACTCTCTGGCTGATCGGTGGGTGCTGGCGGACATCGAGCCTGCAGTACCTGCTGCTCTGCTGGGGCGCATACGCGCCCCCGTACCCGGTAGAGCCGTGTATATACATGATCCGGCGCAGAGGTGTCATCCTGTAGCAGTAAAGCTGGGTTAAAAGCTTCAACACAGTTTGCTGAAGGCTGTGTGAAACAGGCCAAAGTCTGCATTGAACTCCACTGTTTTCAATTTTCCAGTGCAAAGCTCCAATTCTTCCATTTAACAGTTCAATTTTAGAACCTCAGTAGAGGCTCTAGACATTAGGAAAGGTGCTTGCCCCAGGTGTAGTGCTTATTGAGAAATAGGCAGAAGTTCAGGTAGAGGGTACAGCCCAGGATCATGATGGTGAAGATGACTACACGTTCTTGCAGGTACTATAGAGTGCCACTTTACTAATATTGCTTAACAGACACCGTCACTTTGCCTTTGATGGGCAAAGTGACATTGGCTCCTGATAACTTAGTGCCCTCAGGTAGGTATGCTCACCACTTCATCCTACCTCACTGCCACCCCACTGCTGGGCAAACTCTGCTGGCAGAGGTAACCGGGTGGAAGATATCACTGCCCACCCATGTAACAGTGTTTGGCCTGGCCATTGGCCACTTAGGCCCAAGCACTGTCACATAGGGAGGTCAAATTTTCCCCAAAAACTCTCAAACTTTTGCTCTGTTAGAGCAGCAAAGATGGAAAGGAGGAGAGGGAGCATTAATTGGTGAGTATTCTTTACTGGGGGTCAACTATGAGGAGACACTATCACTTAGCCCTGAATGGGCGTGCTATGCCTCTTGCTATCCCTTACAGCAGTACTTTTGTATAGAGAATGTTGTCATCTTTTTATTGCTCCCTCTTTAATGTCACATCTCTCTACCAATAGGTAAATAGCAGCTGTGAAAACTCGTGTAATTGACTTTACCTTCTGAAGTCTGATATGCAGTCTGTGTCTATGTTTAATAATAAAATAAAGAGAGCAAGAACATTTACTGAAGTCTCATGTCAGCGGCATAACAGGACCAATGTTGCGAGGGCGTGGCAGCCCTCTTTATCAAGGTGACATACAGAGGTGTGTCTAATTCAGTATGCCTGGACACAATGACATCATCCCTCCTTTCTTGATTGGCTGGATTATTTTTTCTAATGGCTGACTTCAGGTGTTTGAAATACATTAGTTTAAAAAGTGTACAGTGAGGTTGATTTACTAAAGGCAAATAGACTGTGCACTTTGCAGTTGCTCCAGAGCTTAGTAAATGAGCAAAAGCTCTGCTGACCTCCATCATCCAACCATGTGCAAGCAAAAATGCATTTTTTTTAAATTTCCTTGCACGTGATTGGGTACTCTTTGCAAAGTGAAGTTTTACCTCATTTACTAAGTTCACAACTGCACATTGCAAAAGGCACAGTCTATTTGCCCTTAGTAAATCAACCACAATGTATGTACCAGAAAAGACACATTGAATGACTTGTACTATAACATCAGGTTGTCACTGCACAGTACAGCAGATTAACCATCTGTGAAAAGCACACGACAGCAGTCTGTGTGTCCATTGGGGAGCTATCCCCCTGCTTCCTGGCTGTTGATGGTTGTCATTAGGAAATGAGGGAAAATCTGATCATTGAAGACACAGAGGGGTTGATTTAATCGAGGCAAATAGACTGTGCACTTTGCAAGGTGCAGTTACACTCTGCAAGTGCAGTTGATCCAAAGCTTAGCAAATGAGGTAAAGTTTTACTTTGCAGAGAATACCCAATCACATGCTAGGAAATTTAAAAAATATGAATTTTTGCTTGCACATGGTTGGATGATGGAAGTCAGTGGAGCTTCTGCTCATTTACTAAGCTCTGAAGCTACCGCACTTTGCAAAGTGCACAGTGTATTTGACTTTAGTAAATCAACTTCAGACAGTAATAAAAACTTAACAAAGGTTCCAGCTCTTTCCCACTTTCTACATAATTAAAAAATAGTTTCGCCTGAAGTTGGGTTTTAATATAACATTACATTTGTCAGGTGCAATAAAGATGGTTCTACGCCAGACTGTCAGAAATCCTTTCCCACAGCTTTCACCAGTAAATTCTGATTAATAAATACATACTGTAGATATGTTTTTAACTTGTGGTTAATACCATGGTTGCTCTTGAGTGTATTTAATGGAATTCTACTTATTTACCTAACAGGAAAAAGCTGCAGATACAAAGATCACCTTTCTAATTTCACTGAAGCATACATTAGAGCTTGTGGAGCCCCTAAAGGTAACTGCGAACTTCAGATTCTCAGTTGTGGCAGCTTGGTTAGGTGGGCAGATGCACGCTGCTAAGTTCTTAAAGTGGACTTGAACTCAGAAGTGAAGATTTGCTTTCCTAATCATCTAAAAATGTTAGTTGCTTCTAAGCACTGAAAAATAATACGGCGCTTTCTGGTATGTGGGGGTGGCTAGGCATTCTTGTGCCTTCAGCCTCATAGCTGTATATCTGCAGTATGAGATCTAAGGCCTCTGACTGCTAGTCTCTGCAGTTTTGGAGTGAGATATGGTGATGTCACTGCAATAATAGAAGAGGGGAAGGAAAGAGAGGCGCCAGGCAGGCATAGCGTAGCACAATTTATTAAAAAATAAAACATATGAACAACAATTGCAGTCACATCGCTTAGGGGAAACAGACTCAGATCAGGAATGAATGTGCAGGGACAGTCTCAGAGTGCAGTGGTCCGAGTCCAAGGAGGATCTGATTCCTTGTCAGCCCAGTCCAGCTGAAGTGTGGGATCACTGGCTGGAGTGCGGATGCCAGGGTGTGTAGGGACCACCGTTGTGGAGATGGAACCGGGATGAAAGTTTCGGGTGGAGAGGTAGTCTTCTGCCGTCAGAAGTGCACTGTCAGCCCATTGGGTGCAATAGCCAATAGGGACGCGTTTCGAAGGCAAACAACGCCTTCTTCATCAGAAGGCTGGAGGCTGATGAAGAAGGCGTTGTTTGCCTTTGTAACGCGTCCCTATTGGCTATTGCACCCGCTGGGCTGACAGTGTGCTTCTGATGGCAGAAGACTACTTCTCCATCCGGACTTTCATCCTGGTTCCATCTCCACAACAGTGGTCCTAACACACCCTGGCATCCGTAGGGGTTCATATTATTATTATTAATATTTCCGTAAAGGAGCAAAAACTCTCTGTAAAATGCAGTTACTTATAGCAAGCAATCACATTTAACTTCTATAGTCAGAAATGCAAAACCTGCGCTGACTCTTGTGAGTTCCTGACTTCCATGCATCGCCAGTCTCTCCACTGTCTGTTCTTATAAACTGGAATGGGATTTAGGAACAGATTTACATCCTAGGCATTAATTTAATAAGACCTTTCAGAGACTGCAGGCGGTCTGTGTAAATCTTTCTAGGCATTTACTCCTTTATATATTCAGAAAAATTCTTCTTTTTTAGGCTGTACTGAAAAACTGCAAGATGCCACTTCTCAAAGCTTACTATTCTTCTCTAGAGGATGAAAGGCAAGTTGTCAGTCATGTTAACCCGCCTACAGGATGCAGTGTTAAGATGCTATATTTTCCCTCAAGGATAGATATCTCTCTTGATCACCTGATGTATTTCGATGCCTCATTGTTTAGGGCCCATTCAAGTACATGGCTAGAATATTTGTGGTTGTTTTATTATGTGTCTCTTAGGGACAGTTAGATCTCTTGCATTGTTTTTTAGTTTCCAAGACACGTTGGGCACATTGTGGTAACATATCGCATGCAGAAAGTCCCTTTTTAAACAGTATTGTCACATGTGGTTTTACCATTGTATACATGGATAAGACATTTTATTAATACACATACAGCTAGGGATGAACAAAACTATTTAGGCAAAACTCTGGAATTACAGGTTTTGCTGTGAAATTGCCTATTTAGCTGTCAAGACTTTGTTGGGTAGGTTGCTTTTTTTCTTTTTTGAGGGTGTGTTTAGGACAGTTTAGTTTATTACATTTGTGTGAAATATTACATTAAGGGATCAGTTCTTATGTTTTCACGCAACTTCCACCCAGCATTTATGCATTTCCCCCTTTTTTTTTTCCTTTTTTTTGTGTGTTTAATTCATTGTGTCCCTTTTTTTTCTACTTGTTTTCACTTGTCTATTTTTTTACCGTCTGTAAAAACAAAAAATACATAAAATAACAAGGCTAATGAGGGGAGTTTTTATGGCGTAAGAACAGGATCCCTGAAAAGAGATTTTGTAACCCTCAGGAGCAGTTTAAAGCCCATTGCATCCTGCAAAACCACCCTAAAGCTGAACTCTGGGCACAAAAACTTTTAGTTAAAGTGGTTGTAAAAAAAAGATCCTGTTCCTTGAAAGCATGATACATAGAACAGTGCTTGTGCTGTGTCATTTGTCCATCTCTATGTTCTAAAAAAACCTGGTTGTTCCTGTGTTCCCCTTTGTGTGTGCTGACCACGGTATTTATGGCTGCTGATCCACGATACCGTGGTCAGTTTACTTACCTCCGTCATCCGGCTGCTCTCCTCTCTCCCCCCCTCTCCCTCCCTGCCTGCCAGCTCGGGAGTCTGTAACATTACTATTGGCAAATCCTGTAATCCTCTCTCTTGCAGGAAGATATAATGTACAGTATCTGTGCTTTTTTTAAACATGTTTGCGCAAAATACCTTATTTACAGTGCAGCTGGACACTCACATGACCTCCTACTGCTCTCTTCCTCTCCTCCCGGCTGACATCAGCAGGGAATCTCCGCCCATCCCACTGTAGTGCTTGGAGTGGGGAAGGAAAGCGGCGGGAGGTCATGTGAACACCCAGAGGTGCTCTAAATAAGGTATTTTACGCAATATTTTTTTAAAAACACAGATACTGCACATTATATCATCCTGTAAGAGAGGGGACTACAGGATTTGTCAGTAGTGACTTTACAACCACTTTAAATATATACCTGAGTAGCCACAAAGAATATAAATCCTCTTTGTGTGTATCTTTTCTGTGCCTTTGAAAGCCCAGATATTTTCTAGGAAAAGAAGCAGTGACATCATCACTGTGCTGTACATAGCTTGTGCACAGAGCAGAGCTGTGGGAGGGACTCAGCAGGCTCCACCCATCACAGGCTACCTGCAAAAAACTATAAGAGGGGGCGGAGACAAGATAGGTCATCCTGCACAAAGAGAGAGAACAGCAGTGAGCGGTCTTTATTCCAGGAAGTTGCTGCTCCGTACACTGGGTTACTGCACTGAGCTGGAAAAAATACGCAACGCGCACCATGGTTCAAATAGGTATACACATGGCCCTTATATTTAGACAATATTATTCCCTGAGTTCAGTTTTTACAGTACCTTGCCTAATGACTCCAATGCATTTTGGTGAAATCTTGCCGAAATCTTCAGTTTTTGCAGAAATTTCTGGAAAATGAAAACTTGTAGTTTTGTTTACACCTCCTTTAAGGCTGGGTTCACACCATTGCAAATTGGATGCAGATTCTCCGCATCCAATTCGCAATAGCAGAAGATTTTGACCGGCTCTCTATGGAGGGTCCGGTGTGATTTGCACAAAAACGCTGTGCGTCTTTTGGTCTGTATCAGGTCCAAATTCGGGCTGAAATCGGACCTGAAACTGTGAACCAGGACGCACCGGACCCCTGCTTTGA
Source organism: Glandirana rugosa (assembly GCA_018402905.1). Lineage (NCBI taxonomy): Eukaryota > Metazoa > Chordata > Amphibia > Anura > Ranidae > Glandirana > Glandirana rugosa. The sequence goes on from BLSH010523653.1 coordinate 191,286, forward strand.
GCCGCATGCGGATCATATGTGAATCCAGCCTAAAGCCTTATCACAAGAGTAAAGATAGTAAAAGGTGCCGACATTATTTATCATTTCACTAGGTGTAAAATATAGGATCACTATCTATGCAGCTACATTTACTGCACTGGGAGTTTAGCCTTTGGTGGGGTATTTGTACTAGCATGTCTAGAATAATTTTACTACAGCACTCAGATTGTAATTATAGAGATGAATGGGATTATGTACTAAAGGAATTGAGTCTTCACCCAAAAAAAATGGTGTGAATTTAAACTTCAAATATCCAATTATGTGAAACACATCTGCACATAATTGGGGCATTCAAAATTAACATGTATTTGCATTTCATGTGATTTCATAATGGAAGTGAATAATCATACAATGATTTGAATTAAGAGTCTCAAACATAATAGCAAATCAGCCCCAAAATATCCACATTGCACTTATTTAGAAAGCAACTGCATTGAACGCTCCCATCTCACAGACCTGATGTTTGCTCATATCCTTGCTTTGTATAGAATTGGCCTAGGTTAGTTTGTTTCTTTCTCAGCAAATCAGAACTTTCATTTTATTCAGCTTTTGTTATGTTTACCAGGTTTGACCTCATACTTGAAAAAATTCGAACAATCATTAATGATGACACCAGATACATCAGAGGATGCCTCAATATGAGAACTCAGAAATGTTATGCAGTTAAGCCAAACATTAGCGAGTTCCTCGACATTGCCCGAAGAACATATGCTGAAATCGTAGATGACATTGCTGGTATTGATCAAAAGTTCTGAGAGGGCCTTATCTTTCTGTATCCTCATTCATTTATGGAGGTTTATGTCATGACATAGAGCATCTACATGTCTGTGCCAGAGTTATTGTTAGAATGTTTCTTTACTATTAGTAGTTTAAAGTAGAACTATAGGCAAAACTTTTTTTTAAAAAATTTGGATCAAGTAGGGGAAGGTTATAACCCCTGTCAATTTTTTTTTCACCATCTGTGTCCCATTGCAGAGATTTCCCTTAATTTCCTGTCCCATAGCCAAACAGGAAGTGAGAGGAAATCACTGCAAGTTAAGGGAATTCCTTGGGGACCCCCAGGTCACCAGAACTCGTGTCCCCATTGGAAGATTTCCCATCTATTACTTTTCTGGGGACAACCCAAAATTTGGGATTTTCCTTTACTTTCACTTTCAATGATAATGGTAACCAGGACAAATAGAGAGGGGGAATCTCCTTAACGGGGACACAGACTGCAGTAAAATCTGACAGGTGTTCAAATTCCTCTGCAGTCTATCCAAAACTAAAAAGGAACGTTTTGGCGTTAAGTTATATTTTAAGTGCTTCCATTGTTTTTTAGTGGGTGGGCGGCTGGTTAATAACCTGGAGCTCTGTTAGGGCTTGTGTACATAGTCATTTGTTTGTATCCAAACTGCTTTTTTTCCCATACAAGTCAATGGCAATGCAATAGAAAAAGAAATCAAAAGTAGCTCTGAAGGAACTCAGAAGCACCTTAAATGCAAACTGAATACTCTGGGAATGCACAGCTAGCTTTATCCACACACGACCAATACTAAGTAAAAGTGTAAAAATGTATTATATACTGCGCTAGTGAAAGATGTAAATGATTATATAAATACATTTTTATAAAAAAACACCCATAGCAACACTCACATCTGAGATATACACATAACAAAACGAAAAAATATGAAAATAGTGTCGAGCTATATAGCTGGATAAATGTTGAATAAAAATAAACTATATAATATGTGCTAATGATCATTATCAGATCACTACATCGACAAGCGGATGACCCACTTAAAGTGCATACAACTGCATATGTGCAAATCAGCAAAAAATAACGATTATATAATTTCCTTAATGTAACTAATATAACTGGGTACTAACATTTTTAGGTAAAGTTGATCCAGGGTGAATCCGATTGCCTCTTGGGGGATCAGAAAGCAAATTGGATCATTGGCTTTGCTGGGGTTTTTTTCCTTCCTCTGGATCAACTGTGGGTGAAGAATTGTATATGGGATTGTATGGTTATATATCATTTTTCTATTTTTTCTTTTTTTGGTTGAACTAGATGGACTTGTGTCTTTTTTCAACCTGACTAACTATGTAACTATCATAAACAGACATCAATTCATATAACACGTGCACACATAAGTTAAGTGCATATAAATGTACACTTGAAAATTAGTGTCCCATTCATAAATAACAATTCCAGTGATGGTGAAAAACATATGGCATCGGGTAAGTTCATAAGCAGCTGTCACCGTGAACATGCAGCCAAAATCTCTGTTCCCGGGAAGAAGTCTCCTGTTAGACGAAACCGGTCGGGCGACAGCTTCACTTGATGTTACCGCAATCCAGATACCCATGACGCTCAGTCGGAGCTGTCTGTTTTTTATGCCACTTTTCATCTGTGTGATGTAAGTGCAATATTTTAATAAATATACCCCCTGTTTGTGTAAACTCACGTTATGATGATTTTTCATTATCCTTGGGCACCTATATATGATCCATGATTTGGAGTGTGGAGGGATGTCCATCCTAATATTATCATGGTGACCTTAACACATTTTGGCCCAAGACGTCTAAACAACCTAGAGGAGTCTCATACACGTGTTTTCTGACCCCCCGTAATAGGTGGTCAACTTTGTGGGATAAGCGCACATCTTATCCATAGGTGGTGGATTTGTCACAGATTTTTGCTGCATGTTCACGGTGACAGCTGCTTATCTACTTACTCGATGCCATATGTTTTTCACCATCACTGGAATTATCATTTATGAATGGGACATTGATTTTCAAGTGTACATTTATATGCACTTAACTTATGTGTGCACGTTATATGAATTGATGTTCGTTTATGATATAATATTTATTTTTTGCTGATTTGCATATATGCAGTTGTATGCACTTTAAGTGGCTCATCCACTTGTCGATGTGCTGATCTGATAGCAATCATTAGCACATATTATATTGTTTATTTTTATTCAACATTTATCCAGCTGTATAGCATGACACTATTTTCATATTTTTACATGACCATTCCAGCCTACATGGTACCAATCAATATGGGGGCCCCTTCATCAAATTTCCTTTTGGTGCACCATTCCTCTCTTTAGCATTTCAGCATGGTATCCTGCTGTAAACCACCAAAGAACTTCTTATTTTTACTGCACACTCCAGTAATGGTCACTCTGAAGCAGACAATGGGAACTACAAATCTTGTGACTGATGCTTCACACCAAATGACTTAAAGGATAAGTGCACTTTAGGACAAAGTGCATTTATCCTTTTGCCCCCATGCCCTGACCTAACCTAACCAACCCACACCGGATGCATACATACCTCGCAGCCTGTGGTGATTGTTTACATCCTGGCTGCACCTGCGAATTTCAGCCTCGTAGACTTCTATGGGGCTATCTTCCTTCATCTCCGGCCTCAAGACAAAGCCCCATAGAAGTCTATGAAGCTGTAGTGCACAAGCATGGACAGCAAGGTGAGACTTATGGCACTGTATGTAAACAATTACCAGAGGCCACTATTATTGAATCTAGGTAAGTATGTATGCATTTGTGAAGGGGGGGTTGTAATTTTGATCAGGGCACAGGGCAAATACCGTGTTTCCCCGAAAATAAGACATCCCCCGAAAATAAGACCTTCCTACAGGTTTCGTTCATTGTGAAATATAAGGCATCCCCCCGAAAATAAGACATCCCCGATAATAAGGCATCCACCCCGATAATAAGGCCCCCCGGCTCTGTCTCGGAATGAAAATTACCCGTAATTAACCATAAACTGGTTACTACGGTTACTGCTGTGTGGAGGCGGAGCGGACGTCGGAGTGAGCGGTGAGCGCGGGGCGGGAGAGAGGAGGAGGAGACTTTTGCGACTGTGGTGTGAAGAACAGGAGGATCAGAGCAGACGGGAAGCGGCGAAGGTGAGTGCTTGTCTGTCTCTGGTGACACTGCCTGATGCTTGCAGCCGCCCTCATGATGTCAGTGGCAGACCCTGCTCCAACCCAGGTCCAGGCCCCAGCCAGCCCAGTAACAGTCCCCAGGGCCAGGCAGGCCCCAGCTAGGCCAGCGCAGTGACAGTGTCTGGTGAAGGTGTACACTGGCACAGGGGTGGGGGGGAGGGGGATGACTTTAAAATGACACAGGAGGATCAGAGGGGGCAATTAAAATGACACAGCAGGATCAGAGACACAGTAAAATTAACGGGGGAGACTAGGA
>BLSH010523653.1:195820-218117 GCA_018402905.1 Glandirana rugosa
TGAACCTTAAAGTCATTTCGTTTCTGTGACAAAACAGTCTAGTTTGTCGTTTAATCCTCGGGTGACTCAGATACCGTATTCTTCTTCATGGAAAAATAAGACATCCCCTGAAAATAAGACCTAGCACATCTTTGGGAGCAAAAATTAATATAAGACACTGTCTTATTTTCGGGGAAACGGTAGGATAAATTTACTTTTTTTAAAGTGCACTTTTTTCTAACACAGACTGACACCCATCTGTTCAACCACTTAAAATGTATGTTTCACAGAGTAAAATAAAAACATATTCAATAAATCCCTGCAATTCCATAACATTTCCCCATGTTTTTTTTTTTATTTAAATGCTGCAAGTACAGAAAAATACCTGGTGATCTGACAGAAAATTCAGTGGGCTCCTAATTTGCTGTTTGATCTGACAAAACAGTGTCTTTGCTTTACTGAAATTCCAAGTGTTGTCAGCCCTGTGCAGTTTTTTTTAATATGAATTACAGGACACCCCCTCACCTTTCTTCACCTGCATAGCAAAAGTGGGAGATGTTCTGTAGCTCAGCAGGGGGGAACTGGACAGGGCTGACAACACTGTTGACAAGTCTTTCAGTGCAGAAACAGATTTGCACTGTCAGCGCAATACAGGATATTAGGAGCTCACTGGATTTCTGGTAGGATCAACAGGTATTTTTCTTTACTTGCAGCACTATTTATTAGGGCTCATGCACACTGCAGCTCAAATAAAGCTGCTTTTTACAGGCATGTGAGCTTTTATTTCTGCCTATTATACCTCATACACAGGGACGTTTTTACAGCCGCATTTAGGAGCTTTTTTACAGCTTAAGACACCTATCCATGTTATTCAATGGCCTCATACACATACAGGCGTTTTTGAGCTGTAAGTGGCATAGGCGTTTTTAACCACCTCCCACCCAGCCACTGTATATATACGGCCAGGTGGGAGCTTCCCCGTTCTCATAGGACGTGTATACACGTCCTGCAGAATGGGAGCTCGCAACGCGGCCACGCGGCGCGCTGCTGCTGGATCCTGTGATCATTATGATTACAGGATCCAGCTGAGCAGAGATCGGGATACGGGCGCAGTGACTAGCCCTCCTGATCATGTGATGGCTGTGTCCAATCACAGCCGTCACATTGTAAACAGAGAGGAACGTCTCTGTGACAGTTCTCCCCCCGCCGAGCTCAGTGAGAGCTCAGTGCGGGGGGAGGGGGGGAGCTGCAGCTATGTGACAGCTCTCTGCATGATGAGGATTTCATGCAGAAAGCTGTCACAGATCGCCCCCCACACAGTGCACCAAGCACCACTGATACCCCTGTCCCCATACATATAAGTGTCCCCATAAAACAGCCCCCAAAACATCTGTATGTCCCCAATCACATCTGTCACCATACAGAAAACATCTGTCACAGTCCCCAAAACATCTGTCACAGTCCCCAAACATCTGTCACCATACATAAAACATCTGTATGTCCCCGTCACATCTGTCACAGTCCCCGTCACATCTGTCTGTCCGCCAACACCAAATAAACTCCGATTTGGGTTATTTTTACCAAAGAAATGTAGCAGTATCATTTTTGGTCAAAATTTATGAAGAGAAATTGCTTATTTGCAAAATTTTATAACAGAAACGAAGAAAAATGCATTGTTTTTGAAAAATTTCAGTCTTTTTTTAATTTATAGCGCAAAAAATAAAAAACCCAGGGGTGATTAAATACCACCAAAAGAAAGCTCTATTTGTGTGAAAAAAAGATAAAAATTTCATATGGGTACAGTGTCGCATGACCTCGCAATTGTCATTCAAACTGCAACAGCGCTGAAAATAGGTCCGGGAAGGAAGGGGGTTTAAGTGCCCAGTATTGAAGTGGTTAAGCTCCAAAAAAACCCAGGACCAATGCGTTCTGAGGCTCCAGCGTTAGAGCTGTAAAAGCTGAAAAATGCGGCTTAGCGTTGTATATAGCGTTAATCCGCTTTTAGGAGCGTCTGATTTTTTAAGCTGTATATATGTGATTGGTCACAGTAATGTCAGGGAAACCAGGAAATTCCTGTCTGTACATTACCCAGGAGTCCTTTGCACAGCCATGTGATTGTGGGTAGGAGAGAGGAGGAGAGAGAGAGATGGTGAGTGCAGTCTCACAGGCAGACCTGATTGCAGCAGTGGTGGCCCACCTGAAACTCTGGGACCTGGCCCACCCACTACATGGAGACCACCACCTCAAGACAAAATCCTGGCAGGAGATTAGTGCCGCTATTACCCCGGGATGGGAAGATATGATTCATGGAGACAGGAAGGAGACAAGTAAGTCTTATTTCATTGAATGCATGATCTGTTTGTTGTGTAATGTAAATGAAGAATGCATAACCCTTATTAACTCTTCTTTTTCACTTTTCTTTAGGCAAAATATTACAGCACAGGTGGAAATCCTCTGGGATAGAGTAAAGAGGGACCTCACTGAGGATGAAAAGGCAGCGCGTTACGGAGCACCAGCCCCAGAAAAAAAAAGGCACGTGTACCACAGCAACCTGACCTTCTTGCGGCAATACATAATAAACAGCAACAGAGAGTACGTTTTTTTTGTGTTCTTTTTACATCATATTTTTCCCTATGTGCATTGCTTTGCAGGTGATTTTAATTTTCCTGGGATATTGTTTGACTTTTTAATTTTTATTCTCTGCAGGACAACATTGAACATTGCGGACAGAAGGGAGGAGGCGGTGGAAGAGCCGGTGGTGGACAGACCCACCACTGCCACGGACAGCACCAGTCACGCATCTCCCCATGACACTAGTGTTGGAAGTGTCAGCGAGCAGTCAACACATGTCAATCTAAACATATATGTTCTTTTGCAGGAATCCAGGGACTTGGTGTGAGCGGGCAGCCAAAAACATGGGGAGGTGTGCGGTCATGGCGTTGTCCGTAGCCGTAATCCCCGTTAGAGGAGCGGCGGCTGCTGTGTAGAGACAGAGGACAGGGTGCCAGCGTTGCTGCCGGAAGTGCGGCAGGAGAGGCACAGTGTGGATTCATTCTTGGATCCCAGCAACCCACGTGCCTGCTTCTGCCGCACCTTTTTTCACATCCTGGAGAAAATTGGGGGAGACCAGGAGAAGTAGTGTAAGAATCGCATGTATAGTATTGCTATGCAATACCGACATGCCAAATTAAGTGGTGCGCCACCACCATTTGATCCATATACTACTTCTCAGGATCCCCCAATGGCCCCTGGGACCTCAGCAGTGCTAGCATCCCCCTCTCAATATCAGCCTCCTCCTCAACGCCAGCCAACAGCTATCATGCCCCAGACCCCATATTGCGCCCCACCCCCATCCCAAACTCCACCATCCACCTCACATTTCCAACAGGACCGAGCATAGCCTGTATATGGACCCCGATACCAACCAGACTTCGTGCCTGAGTGCCAGCCTCAATCATTCCCCTGTCCCCAATCTCCACATCCCCATGGTGATCAGGCATCCCCCTCCACCTATCACCAATTGTGAATAACACTGTTCATTTTTGAAAAATAAAAATATATTTTTTTAAAAGAAAATTTTGCATGATTTTTTTTAGTTTGTATAGGATGCACAACAGCACTCATTTGCACCCTGCCTGGCGCAAACGTATGCTAAGCCCAACTAGGGCTAGCATACGCATGCCTCACGCATAGTGAAAAGGACTCCTTTGCACTCTGCCTGGGGCAAACATATGCTAAACCCAACATGGTCTAACATACGCTTGCCTCACGCAAAATGAAAAGGACTCGCGGAACAATAGGAGAAAAATGGACATAAAAAGAACTAACATGAATTTGAAGTGCTTTATTGAAAGAAAAATACATCTTACTAGACAGAAAGCAGAGCTCATTAATGAAATGTCAACATTGTTTTTACACGTAATCATTTTGCTATGACACCTCTCCATCAGGTGATACGAAAAATTCTGCAAACTGATTGCAGTTGGTCATGACATGTGCCGTTGACCGCAAGTCCATAAATTGGACTCGCTTACTTTGGTTACTGGGCTCCCGTTCAACATTGCTTCTCTCATTGTCCCGCAGAAAGTTGTGCAGAACGCTGCATGCCAGGACCAATTTAATGGCAATCTCAACATCAAGCTGCATACAGGACAGCTGAACTCTCCATTTGGCCATGCACACACCAAAAGCACATTCCACAACACGGCGTGCATGGCTGAGCCGATAATTGAATGTTTTTTTGTTGATGGCTGAGACCATAGCCACTGTATGGCCTTATGAGATTTTCGGCCAGTCCAGAGGCCTCGTCTGCTACCATGACCAATGGCCAGCTGGGTTCCTCAGTGCAGGGTAGAAGCCTACTGGGTGGAATGTTGATAGTATGCGGGCGTCACCTCGGCTGCCATATGCTCCAACATCCAGAGCAAGGAATCTCAGATGTGCATCAGCCAATGCCAGGAGGACCACCGAGAAATATTTTTTATAGTTAAAATTCGATGATCCAGAGTGAGGAGGCTTCTTCACCCTGATGTGTTTGCCATCAAGGGCACCAATACAATTGGGGAACTGAGTTTTTTTCCCAAAACCCATCAACAACTGATTCCCAGATGTCTTTTGTGGGCTTTGGTATCACTACTTCATGTAACTCCTCCCATATTGCCACACATGTTGCTCTCGTTACTTCAGACACCGTTGCAACGCAGAGGAGGAAGTAATGATGCAAGGACACAAAGCTTAGTCCTGTGGCAAGGAACCTAACATAACATAAAAATGTAACATATTGAAAAAAAAAAGGCATACAAATAAGAAGTCCTACCCCTAAGCCTAACCCTATCTCCTAGCCCTTGCCTCTATCTCCTAACCCCTGCCTCTATTCCCTAAGCCTAAACCCTATCCCCTAAACCCTAACCCATATGTGTACATATTCAGGATGTCCATCCTCGCCAGCCTTGGCCTGAGCCTCTCCAACAGCTCATCAAAGATCGGCACTGACATCCTTGTAAAGTTTATGAATTTTTCAGGATGTATGCGCAGTGGGGCATACATGTTGGTAAAGTACCCCACAGACAGCCCCTGGGATAACCAGTGGATGCGTCCAAAATCGACAACGTCTGCTGCTTCTCTCCTCCAACTGTCTCCTTCTCCACAGCCTCCACAAGACAATCAGCAGGATTGCCTCGTCTATCTTCTGGATGAGAGGATCCATAATAAAAAAATCACCCAAAAACTCCAACAAACTCACACCTACTCTCAAATGCTCTCTCCTCTCTCTCTCTCTCCAACCAAAATGGCACCGACACATGCTATCTAACATATTTTATTTATTTTCCTTGGCATTGTAGGTAATTTGGGAGTGGAAAATAGCAGAGGGATGTCTCTTAGAATAAACCATTTTAAGCGCTAGTGCGGGTAAATGTGCATTGACGCCAATGCATAACGCTGATAAAAACACGTTTTTTTAACGCTGCTTTTTTCCTGGCGTTGGTACTATCTTCACAGCTCATTTTTTTATAACGCCCGTGTGTATGAGGCCTAAAAGCTTGAAGAAGCTTGTTTTTTTTTGTGCTCTTCTCTAGCTATTTCAAGCTTTTCCGAGCTTTTCTGAGCATAAGCTTTATTTTTTCACAAACCCTCCTAGATAGTATTTTCTCAACCACTGTATAAACAAAACAAAAAGCTGGGACTAACGTTTTCATGCGTTTTCATGTGTTTCCGCACGTTTTCACTCGCTTTTGAGCTCTTTGTGCATGGACACATTGGCTAACATGGACAGTCCTGTAGGAGCCGCTTCTTTGAGCCCCTTTGAGCTGCAGCATGCATGAGCCCTTAAAGAGACAAAAAGTGAGGAAGTATGCATATATTGCAGAGATGTACTGATTCAGTTTTTTTAATTTTGACCAAACGTTCAATTCAAAGGCTGTAGATTAATATATGTTTATTGTAACACCAAGCCTTCATGATATGAAAAAGCTAATGAAAGAATCGTGCAACAAGAGTAGAGTTCACGTTTTTTCTCAGGTAACCAGTCACATGACTATTGCCATTCAATTTATTTCATGGAACTTCAGCCAGAAAAAAAGGGGTTTTAGTTTTGGAAAGAGTGGAGAAGGCTTACAGCTGCTGTTGAGTTTTTATTTCTGTGTCACCATTAGTAAGATTTTTGCTCACAACCTCATTAGGTGATCAGGAAAGGAATGAAGTGGAAATCTCCCATTGGGGACAAGGACAGCAGTGAAGACTCTGTTTTAGTATGAGAAGAAAGATTTTTGCTGCTGTTTACAATTGGAAAGTTTGCCTGTTATTTCCTATGGGGTCAATAAGACTGGAGGCTAGGAGAAATGTCTTCACCAATGACCATTAAAAAAATAGAAGCCTGCTAAAAGTTCTGACCCCTCGCCACTGTGTCCAAAACAATAAAATGCATTTGGCTTGAGTTCTGGTCTAAGTTATATTTTATTACTTGTCCATCCAGACAGACTGATGCTAGAAAGAACCGTGTTAAAAACCTGCAAAGTTTTATTTGTATACAGGAATGATATCACAGCTATCTGACAAGTATAACTTGCCACTAAGAACAAGTTTCAGCACTGCCCGGGGATTCTTCATCCAGATGAATGCTGAAGGAAGTATGCAGCAGTCTCTTCCGGCAGAATTTGTTAAGGTGGCTATTGTTTTTATTTAGAAGCTACATTGTAAGGTGTATTGGTCATACCTATGATATGTATTTACCTTACCCATTGTGGATCAAAGAATAAGAGCACCTTTGTGAAACAAAATTTAGAAAAAATATATATACGTTTTGTTGCCTCTGATACACTACTGATCCATTTAGAGGTGCATGCAATCTAAGGATTGTTTTCATAGTCCAAACATTTCCTAGAAACTATGTTGTCTTGTATCTAAATAGTTTTTAAATAAAAGAAAGGCAGGTAGGCCTTTGTTGTTTGTTTGATGGAGTTAAACATCTAGAAGAGTGCTGAAGAGACATGGACATCTATTCTAGAGGGACAGTGGAGAAACATGAACATCTAGAGGGATACTAGAGAAACATGAACATCTAGGGGGATGCTGGGGAAACACGAACAACTAGAGTGATACTGGAGAGACATGAACATCTAGAGCAAGGGTCCTCAAACTATGGCCCTCCAGTTGTTCAGGAACTACAATTCCCATTATGCCTAGTCATGTCTGTGAATGTCAGAGTTTTACAATGCCTCATGGGATGTATAGTTCCGCAACAGCTGGAGGGCCGTAGTTTGAGGATCCCTGATCTAGAGGGATACTGGAGAAAAATGAACATCTAGAGGGATACTGGGGAAACACGAACTTCTAGAGAGACATGAACAGATCTAGAGGGATACTGGAGAGACATGAACATCTAGAGGAATACTGGAGAAACATGAACATCTAGAGGGATTCAGGAGAAACACAAACATCTAGAGCAGCCTTTCCAAACTAGGGTTCCTCCAGATGTTCATGGGGTTCTTTGAGCAATGAGAAATTTCTGAGTCTCAAATAAATAACCATTGACACAAATGTTTTTTTAAGCTATCTATAAGGGTGGGTGGATTCTTCCCACTGATCACAAATGTTAGGGGTGTTCTTCCCTCTGACCATCACGATGTACTGTGAGCTGTAGATATAGTAATTATTAGCAGGGATTCCCTGAGACGCAAAATATATTTCAATAATTCCTACTTGTTAAAAGGGTTGACAAAGGCTAATCTAGAGTGATGCTGGAGAACCCTGAACATCTAAAACAGGGGGTCTCCATACTTTTTGAATGAAGGGCCAGTTTACTGTCCTTCTGACTTTGAAGGGGTCAGCCTGTGGCCAGTATGAGTAAAAAATGCCCTGGTGTCAATGGGAGTAAACCATGCCCCATTATTGATATTAGTGGGAGGAATATTGCCCCATTGTTGGTATTAGGGGAAGAAATATTGCCCCATCATTGGTGTTATTGGGAGGAATAGTCCTGTATTATTGGTGTCAGTGGGGGGAATAATGCCCCATCATTGGTGTCAGTGGGGGGAATAGTGCCACATCATTGGTGTCAGTGGGGGGGATATTGCCCCATCATTGGTGTTATTGGGAGGAATAGTGCCCCATCATTGGTGTCAGTGGGAGGAATAGGGCCCTGCAGTTGATGTTAGTGGGAGGAATAGTTTCCTATTATTGGTGTCAGTGGGAAGAATCATGCCCCTTTGTTGGGGCCAATGGAAGGAATAGGGCCCTATTGTTGGTATCAGTGACAGGAATTATGCCCCATTGTTGGTGTAGAAGGAATAGTGCCTTGTTTTAGTGGGAGGGATAGTGTTCCAATGGCCTGATAAAGTCAAGCAAAGGGCCACAGTTTGAAGACAGCTGATCTAGAGGGGGGAAAAAACTGAACTTTTAGAATGATGCTGGAGAAATATGAACATCTAGAGCATCCTTTCTCAACCAGGGTTCCTCCATAGGAGTGCCTTGAGAAATTAACAATTCTTACCTCTCATCTAAGTAGCCACTGACAACAATTACATTTTTTGATTATCTGTATATGGGGAATTATTACCATTGCAGCCTACTTATTTCTTCTACATACAGCCGTGGCCAAAAGTTTTGAGAATGACACAAGTATTAATTTTCAGTCTGCTGCCTCAGTTTTTATGATGGCAATTTTTATATACTCCAGAATGTTATGAAGAGTGATCAGATGAATTGCTGTTAATTGCAAAGTCCCTTTTTGCCATGAAAATTAACTTAATCCCATAAAAAACTGCTTCAGGGCGCCCAAGAAAGTCCAGCAAGCACCAGGACCATCTCCTATACTTGATTCAGCTGTGGGATCGGGGCACCACCAGTGCAGAGCTTGGTCAGGAATGGCAGCAGGCATGTGTGAGTACATCGGCACGCACAGTGAGGCAAAGCTTTTGGAGAATGGCCTGGTGTCAAGGGCAGCAAAGAAGCCACCTCTCTCCAGGCAAAACATCAGGGACAGACTGATATTCTGCAAAAGGTACAGGGATTGGACTGCTGAGGACTGGGGTAAAGTAATTTTCTCTGCTGAATCCCCTTTCCAATTGTTTGGGGCATCCGGAAAAAAACCTTGTCCAGAGAAGAAAAGGTGAGCGCTACCATCAGTCCTGTGTCATGCCAACAGTAAAGCATCCTGAGACCATTCATGTGTGGGGTTTCTTCTCAGCCAAGGGAGTGAGGCTCACTCATAATTTTGCCTAAGAACAAAGCCATGAATAAAGAATAGTACAAAACCATCCTCCGAGACCAACTTCTCCCAACCGTCCAGGAACAGTTTGGTGAGGAACAATGCCTTTTCCAGCATGATGGAGCACCTCTCCATAAGACAAAAGTGATAACTAAGTGACTTGGGGAACATAACATCAAAATTTTTGGTCCAGGACAGGAAACTAATAAGGAAAAAATAAAAGCCTTTGTCACTTATGAAATGCTTGTAATTATACTTCAGTATACCATAGTAACATCTGCCAAAAAAATCTAAAAACACTGATGCAGCAGACTTTAATATTTGTGTCATTCTTAAACTTTTGGCCACATCTGTAAATTTGAAATAACAACCAGCTGCCAAAAGAGGTTACTTTTGCTCATTCCACAATGTTATGCTCCAAGCTTTCATGGTAGCTTGAAGGTATATGAATGGTGCCTGCATCTCCAGTCACCTTCCAAGTCATTGGCCAGTCTAAAGGCTTGTGTACATGGCTTTCGTTCCCATTAAAACGACTTTTCTCCCAATATAAGTCGATGCTACAGAAGCATTTCAAACTGATCTCAAATGCAAGTAAAAGCATGCTGCATTTGCCCATCTACACAAACACTATGATACATCCACTGTGCAGCACTGCTATGCCGTAAATGGGGGCGATATACAGTATGCATCGAATAACTGTGGCTGCCCGTGTGTGTGTGTGTGTGTATATATATATATATATATATATCATTTCAAATTATACTTAGGACTGAGTAATATTTAGAATAAAGGACACCCCAATGCACATTTACAGTACAGCAAAATGCTCCTGTATGTTATGTTGTGCATCATTGAAAGAAATGGTGCCGGTACTCTTTCTCATGCGCTCAGGTCAGGTGTGCTTCTAGCTCATTCAAAACAAATAGGTAGCCTAAATGCAGCAAGCCCCAATGCATAAACTGGATGTGCATAATGTGAATCGACCCTAAAGATAATTCTAAACTACAATTGATATATCAGCTGGGAATGGAAGCCAATGAGAAATGTTCTGATTCGATCTAACAAACATTGTTTGGGAGATAATAATTCCGTTTGGTGGGATAGCAGGCAATGAGATTCCGGCAGGAAGAAGACTCACGTAATACTTCTCTAACCTGATTATGCTGACAGCTGCTGAGATAGTTAATTGCAGTGGGTGCCTGAGCAAATTAACCCAAGAATCTTTTCATTGCAACTGCTTGCGATGCTCTTTTCCCAGGTGACGCGAGTTAAAAACACTTACAGCTTCACAACAGTCGATTTAATTAAGATGAATGAACGAATCAACGAGTCACTCCGAGAAATCTACCACATGTCTTATATGTAAGTTTAGTCAGCGTCTCTTCTCTCTTTTCAAAGCCTTTATTTAAGGGGTTGGTACATCCAAAACTTGCAAGACATTGAGGTTGATTTACTAAAGGCAAATAGACTCTGCAAGGATGGTTGCTCCAGAGCTCAGTAAATTAGGTAAAGCTTAATTTTGCAAACAATAGCCAATGCAAGGAGAATTAAAAAAAACACAGCATTTCTGCTTGCACATGATTGGATGATGGAAGTCAGCAAAGCTGCATTTACTGAGCTCAGGAGCAACTGCACTTGCAAAGTGCACAGTCTATCTGCCTTTAGTAAATCAACTCCATAATGTATATCTTCTGTAAGATTGTGCGCCATTTGAAAGGAGCCACAGAATGTTTTACTTTACCTTGTTTTGATGTCTTTTTCAGAATAGTGTGTAAGCTGCTTAATGAGATCTACGTGCACATCCACTGCCTGTACAGGTTATCGGATGCAGTCTCCATGCTAGATATGCTGCTTTCTTTGGCTAGTGTTTGCACACTGTCAGATTATGGTAAGAGCCACACTGAGACAGAAATGGTAGATAAACTTGGACATATTTGTGTACAAGTTTAGAAAATGGATATGTTTGTATGTGGTCTGGGAGTTTCAACACCAGAAATGTTGGCAATTTTCCACATGGATATATTGAGTTATACATGTAATGCTGAACTGCTGGCAGATATAAAAGACAGAATATAATGCACCTCTGTATTCAGTAACACTAAACTCAGGTTTAAAAGTAAAAAAATTCTATTCAAGTGTGTACAGTATTCTTAACGTGGTTGTAAAGGTAGAAGGTTTTTTATCTTAAAGTAGTCTATGCATTAAGATGAAAAAGCCTTTTGTGTGCAACAGCCCCCCTAATACTTGCCTAGATCCAGCGATGTTGCAGGAGTGTCTTGGCTGCCCGGGACTCCCTTCCTCATTGGCTGAGACAGCACTGCTGCGCCATTGGCTCCCGCTGCTGTCAATCAAAGTCAGTCAGCCATTGATGAGAGAAAGGGGGCCGGCCAGGCCGCAGCTCCGTGTCTGAATGGAGACAGGGAGCTGTGGCTCAGTTCTGGTGTCCCCATAGCAAACTGCTTACTGTGGGGGCACTCAGCAGGAGAAAGGAGGCCAGGAGCACTGAAGAGGAACCCGAGAAGAGGAGGATCTGGGCTGCTCTGTGCAAAACCACTGCACAGGGCAGGTAAGTATGACATGTTTGTTATTTTTAACAAAAAAAAAAAAAAACAAGACTTTAGTATCACTTTACTCCAAGAAATGTGCCTTTTATTGCTCTTAGCTTTCTTCAAATGCCTTTTTTTTTGTTGCTACTGTGATCTGACTTCCTGTTAGAGGATGGCTATGTTTGCTCTCCATTTTAGGAACGTAGCCACCCGCTCTTGCTCACTCCCAAGATAAAATGTGGACTATGGACTCATGGACTTGTAGTGTGCATGAAGCAGTGCACATTACTACAACTAAGGTGCAGTTATTCCAAACAAATGAAAGTAAGAGAGAAAAAGGAGAGGTTCAGAAACTCATGGAGGATGTTGCAAAGAGGCAGGAAAACACAGTAAGGTCACTTTCACACTGCAACGCGGGTCGCGGTAAAGCAGCGCTTTACCGGCGCAGCAGCGCTGCTTTTGATGCGGGAGCGGGAAGCTTTTAACCCCCCCGAGGGGGTTAAAAGCACCAGTGTAGCGCCACTGCTGAATCGCTTTGCAGCAGCGGTGCCCATTCATTCCATTGGGCAGGGCGGTTTAGGAGCTGTGTATACACAGCTCCCACACTGCCCCAAATATGCTGCTTGCAGGAGTTCTGTGAACGTCCAGCAAGCGCACCACCCCAGTGTGAAGAGTCACACTGAGAAGAATGAGCAGGAGATTTGAGGCGGTTTTCAGGCATTGTTTAGAGGCTATTTCTAGCGCTAAAATGCCTGAAGACTGCCTCAGTGTGAAAGTGGCCTAAGAAACAATTTTATGAAACATAGATTACAGGGCCATGAAGTAGTGGATGCATTTATTTGGGGAGAATAAGGATATTGTTTAATGTCACTTTAAGGCAGCCCTTTTCAACCAGGGTTCCATGGCAAAATGCCTAATTTCCCAAAAATTGTACACAAGCCGGCGTGTGGATGAGGGCTGCCTTTTAGTTACAGAAAGCCACGGGTTTTCATTATTCACCATTACAACCTTCTATCTGCCGGCATCCTAACGACCAATGACATCATCGGTTAATATGGAGGATGTCCTCGCCTGCACAGCATCATTGTTTGACCCTCCCCTGCCTCTCTCCATCAGCGTTGGGGTCACATTAGCTGAGTAATGGAGAAAAACTGAGGGAGAAGAGAAACATTGGAATACTAGTCAGTACCAATTTTCAAAAGTGTATTTGTAATCACCTCTAACGTTGGGTGCCCTACTTATTGTGTGGATGTTGCTGCATTATGTAAAGCTATTAGAAAAGTTTTTACATTTTAGAATGGGGTGCCATGAGACTGTCCATACTTTTTAAAGGGTGCCTTGACTGAAAAAAGTTTGAGAAACACTGCTTTAAAGTATAACTAAAGCCAAAACTTGTTTTTTTTTTTTTTTTTTTGGATAGCGTATGAAATGTTTAGGTTTTTATTGCCATTTATGTCTTTAGACATTTGGTGCCAACAGGACAGAGTGAGGAAAAATCTACCCAGCAGAATAAAGTTGAACAATACATCTTTGACAGAGGTTATAAACTTTTCCCATTCTATCTGTATCTAAAGGGATATATTAATAAGGCAGTGAATGTGACATTCCACAAATATTCACTGCAGGGGAATCCTCTTGGTGTAAGTGTTTTAAAGTGGTTATAAAAGCAATTTTTTATTTCACTAATAAACATGTTTCACAATGGCTCCTGCTGCTTCCTCGGTGCCCTGTGAGAGCAGAGAGAGGGCAGAGCCCTGCTGCAGACTGGCACGGCAAAGAACTCAGATAGGTGTTGGGGGGGGGGGGGGGGCTTACAACTAGGCATTTTTTACCTTAATGCAGAGAATGCATTAAAGTAGTTGTAAAGGCTCTGCATTAAGGTAAAAAAAAACCTTCTCTGTGCAGCTCCTAGCCCCCCCCCCCTTATACTTACCTGAGCCTGATCTCGATCCAGTGATGTGCATCAGAGCAGAGGCTCTTTCGCTCCTCTTTGGCTCAGACACAGCAGCGGAGCCATTGGCAGGGGCGAGACCGAGCAGTGCTCTGTGTGTCTTATTGATGCAGAGATCTGGCTTTGGAGTGAACAAGCGGCTTGCTATGGATGCACTCGGCATGAGGGAGGAGCCAGAAGCACCGGGAGGGGGTGCAGAAGAGGAGGCTCAGGCTGCTCTGTGCAAATCCATTGCACAGAGCAGGTAAGTATGTCATGCTATTGCTTTTTTTTTTTTTAAGTTATGCCACAAGTTAAAAAGGAAAAATGCCTGAAAGAGAAATGTAATGCAACCACCACATCTAAGGTCTGATAAATTAGGATGGGCTTTAGTAGAGAGGCTGTTCTAATTTTATATCTTTAACCACTTCCTTACTGGGCACTTAAACCCCCCTCCTGCCCGGACCAATTTTTAGTTTTCAGCGCTGTTGCTCTTCGAATGACAATTGCGCAGTCGCGCGACGTTGTACCCAAACAAAATTGGCGTCCTTTTTTTCCCACAAATAGAGATTTCTTTTGGTGGTATTTGATCCCCTCTGCATCATTTCTGATCGCCACTATAAACAAAAAAAGAGCGACAATTTTGAAAAAAAAAACAATATGTTTTACTTTTTGCTATAATAAATATCCAAAAATAAAAAAACAAAATTCATCAGTTTAGGCCGATATATATTCTGCTACATATTTTTGGTAAAAAAAAAAATCGCAATCGGCGTTTAATGATTGGGTTGCGCAAAAGTTATAGCACCTACAAACTATGGACATTGATTTATGGCGTTTTTATTTTTTAAAATTTTTTTTACTGGTAATGGCGGCGATCTGCGATTTTTATCGGTACTGTGATATTGGGGCGGACATGTCGGACGTTTTTAACACGTTTTTGGGACCAATGACATTTATACAGCGATCAGAAATGTAAATATCCACTGATTACTGTATAAATGTCACTGGCAGTGAAGGTGTTAACCTGCAGGGGGCAGTGAAGGGGTTAACTATGTTCCCTGGGTGTGTTCTAACTGTGGGGGGGGGCGGGGTTGGCAGGGACATGACAGATCTAACTGATCCCAGTGACAGGGATCAGTAGATCTGTCATGCTCCCCCTCACAGAACGGGGAACCGCCGTGTTTACATTGGCGGTTCCCCGTTCCGGCTCTCTGGAAGGAGATCGCTGGGCTCCAGCAGACATCGGGTCCGCCCGACCCGCGGGCACGCTCCCGGGAGCGCGCCCAGCACGAGCCAAATGGGAGGACGTCTATAGCCGTCATTCGGCTATGGCGCGGATGGGCGAAGGTTCAAAAATAATATACAGTATATATTTTCTAACAACATTGGCATTTAAACACATTTGATAACACCTTTTATTTCCAAGCCCATTTTGGATTTGTGTTATTGCTTTCAAACTGTGATAGTTGTTTAGTTTCTTATCTTTCAAGTAAATTCACTCGCCCTTTTGTGCTTTTTTGTAGTTCGTCCAGAATTTACAGATACAATAGCGATAAAACAAGGCTGGCATCCAATCTTAGAGAAGATTTCCTTGTCCAAACCAATTCCCAATGACACCTATCTAAGTGAGGGGAGTAATTTTATCATACTCACCGGGCCAAATATGAGCGGAAAATCAACATATTTAAGACAGATTGCTCTTTTCCAGATAATGGCACAAATAGGTAACATTTCATGTTATTCTGATTTGTTGCTGTTTGAAGACAAATAAATGCATGTCATTTCATTGTATACAAACATTGTAAAGTTTTATGTTCAGAACATTATTACTTTACGGTCATAAAGTACGCTTACTGCTCCATTTACTCCTGCAGTCTGATGTGATACCCAGTGTCTAGTTTCCTAAGTGGACATTAACCAGTTCATCTCTCACTACTGTACACCGCCTATAAACCAGAGCAGTTTTCACATTTCTGCTATCGACTTATTGATTCAACAATAACTGTGTTATTTTTTAAAATAACAAAGCAATAGATAAGTCTTGTGTTTTGGAACAAACAGGGCTTTGTTTTACTGTATGATAAAAAAAAAATAAATAAATACATTGTTTTATGCAATCTAAAGACAGAAAGCTTAAAGTGGTTGTAAAAGCAGAAGGGTTTTTTTTTTTTACCTTAAATGATAAGTAGAGGTGGACCGAATAGATGTTTTGGGGCTGAAACTGAAAATGTAGGATGAAAACCGAAACCGAGAATGGCAGCTTTTAAAAATTATATATATTTGTATAATTGTATTATATTCGACTTTTTAATTAATAATAATTTAAATGAATGTGAATTTATTGTCGGCCATTATTGGCACCTTTAGAGCAAGAAAATCTCAAGAAAAATGTATCCCTTTAAATTCTATGTCTGTCTTTACACTGGTCCATTGCGCTTCCATTGTGGTGTTAAAAATCTTGCTGCATTTTTAGTCAGTTAAAAAAAAAAACGCACCTCCCCGTTGAAAATGCAGCAAGAACGTATCAATAACGCACCCATGTTACCTTTTTGATGCGGCTTTTGAGTCACATGACCTATGAAACACATACTATAAGCACAGTAAAATAGTGGTGAAATCGCAGCTAAATCCTGTGCGTTTTCATTGCCATTATTGGCACCTTTTTCTCTTATCGGCAAAATGGCAGTAATATAATTTTCGGCCGATATGTTTAGGCGACCAACATTTTGGTGAGTCTCTAATAAGTTCACCTTTCATAACATGTTACAGGTTACATCCTTATTCAGGGTGTAACCTGTAACATGTTACGAACGGACCGCACCCTCCCACTCCCCCGCTGTGACCTTCTCCCCCGCTAGCTGTCAACATTTTTTAAAAAGCGCGGCCCACCCGGCCGTGCCACTCATTCACTGTGCTCTGTGAATAGAAAACTGCAAGGTGTGGCAGCCTGGTCCAGCAGTGGGCTTTTAATGCCCAGTCACTGCACATATGCCTCCATGGCGGGCCTGAGATTCTGTGCTAAGAGCACGCTCACTATGTGCTCCTAGCACACTGATTAAGTTGTCGCCGACAGCTGTCAATAAATTCTGATTTGGAGCCAGCAGGATGTACAAAGGCTGCCTACAAAAAATGACCAGGGGAGCTGAGCTAAGACCAGTCAGTCACCCTGCATGGGTTGAGGGAGCAGCAGGGAGAAAGTGCAGAAATGGTTTAGTGCTGGATTGCTGCATAGAACTGGAAGAAATACAAAAATAATTTAAAGGTAAAGTTCCCCTTTAAAAAAAAAGAAATAAATGCACATCTTTTTGCAGGTAAAAAAATATGCATTTATTATTTTTTTTACTTGGCGCCTGGAAAGCATTGCACCCGCGATCAGCAGATCACAGGGGCCATGCAGAACTCAGTGTATTTGTCTACTCATACCTTGTATGGGCAGGCAGATACACACTGACAGGAAGAATTAATGAACTTCCAGAGTGCTCAAAAGCCATCATTGAAATTATAAGCCAACAGCCACTAAGGACTGTGAATGAATGACGTAGCCGGGCAGGAGGAGCCTAAATACAGGTGGGACATGTAACATGCTCCAAAAGGTGAACTTAGCCTTTAAGTAAGAATGTGCATGGCTCTTATATTTAAGCAATATTTGTTCTGCTGAGATATCAGCTTTAAAGGCTGATTCCACTTTTTCTTAAGCAAAAAAAAAAAAGTAAATACACTTGTTTGCATTGAAGCCTGCAGAGCATTGCACTCAAGATCAGTGAGTCTCAGGTGTATGGCGCAGGCTCTTGCACGGTGTAGCCTCAGGTCCCTACGTACATACGGACCTTCTCTTGTGGGGCTGGAGGTATTGAAGCTGGATTATATTTGCTGTGATGTCACCACTCTGCTGCCGGTGTGCCCTTCTAATTCTCTTTGCAATGGTGGTCTGTTACTAACCTCCATTCATCATTCCCGGACCTTGATGAAGCAAGGAAGATGCACCCTGCATTCAGGTAAGTAGCAAGGGATGGCGTAATGCGACCATATACGTATTACATCCTAAATATGGATGTAACATGAAACATGGACCAACAAGGGACTTAACCTTAAAAACTAAATTAATAATTCAAAAGGGATGGCGTGGAAAATTTGGTTGTGACTTACATTAACCAGTAAGGTGAACACTGTAATATTCTAACTTAGAGTAATAAAGGGACAGCTAGAGTCCATTTGCTGTCAGCAATAATCTTTCTCAAAATTTTTTTTTTTTTAGTGCTTTTCCTTTAAATCTTACATACAAGCAATGTTATTGTGAACAGCAACATATAATTCAACAACCACTTGAAGCATTTACCTAAGTGTGTGCGACTGCCTGGAATGCTGTCATGCTGAGAGCAGGAATGCATTCATAAGTAGCTCATTTCATTCTCCAGAATTCTCCACCAAGCTACAATGTTAGTAAGCACCTAGAATACAAAGTGCTGCTTGAGGTCATTAGCACCCTTTGTTAACACTGGAACACAGCACACTATTGCTATACTACGTTTACCAATTTATAGTACATAAGACATTCTGGCCTTTTCTCTCATGGAGCAAAAGTTCAAGCATTATCAAAAGTGAAAAAAAACACAGCACTATGGAAAATTTATGCTGAAAAAACTATTTAGATTGCGGCAACCCAAGTTTTTGGCAGGACCAAAAAAACAATATTCATAAATTTGGGAGAGAGGGCGCGCTGAACCTAAAGGTGATGCCTAATAACTTATCTACTGTGAAACACAAAGTGACCTGAGCCCCAATAATGTACAAAAGCAATAATGTCTGAAAAAAGTGCTAAATTAATAATATAAATAATACTTCAGTCAGTATGTAAACCTCACCTAAACAATGCATTATATGTCTTATAACAATATAACAAAATAATGTGCAGTTATGATAATAACCATATGCATTATTGCATCAAATGTACCAAAAGACATAAAGTGCTTAGTGCAAAAATTTACATCAAAATATAAGTTCATATAAATGTGCAAAATAGTCCATTGTTAAAAGCTTCAAAAAGAAAAAATATATAAATTCGACATTTCATCCAAAAAGTTCTTAAAAATATATATATCTGTTCATGCAGTGACATCCAATGTGGCAAAATAATTGATTGTGAAAACAAACACCACGTGTGCTCCTCCACCAGTAGTCCTAAACGGACTCACCAAATAAAGTAGCTGTAAGTAAGGTTATAAACCAGCACAAGCGGCTTTGTTCTGATTAAAAAAATGGTCTCAGCTTCACAGTATCCTCTCAAGAGTATATGATACGACCCATCAGTACTTAAAAAGGAAGGAGGCTCCATATAGTGAAATACCATTTAAAAAATGTATGTCATGTATAAAAACAGTAGGTCCACTCACATTTACAAGGTGTCCGACCCGACACTAAGGATTATAGGCATAAACTTGTTTTCCAATCATCCCCGGCTGCTAGATGCCAAAGCAAGCCGCGGGCTCGATCATGGAGAGCATGTTGACGTCAGCGTCCTTGCCCCGTCTTACGCCCCAGCAGCACCAGGAAGACTTCTATGAAGAAACGCGTAGGGTGGGGCAGGGACGCTGACGTCAACACACTCTCCATGATCGAGCCCACGGCTTGCTTTGGCATCTAGCATCCAGGGACGATTATATTTTAAAGAACTTTTTTGCATGAAATGTTGAATTTATATATTTTTTCTTTTTGAAGCATTTAACAATGGACTATTTTGCACATTTATATGAACTTATATTGATGTAAATTTTTGCACTAAGCACTTTATGTCTTTTGGTACATAATGCATATGGTTAGTATAATTGCACATTATTTATTGTATTATAAGACATATAATACATTGTTTAGATGAGGTTTACATACTGACTCATGTCAACTTTAGAGTGCTACATGTTGCGCTTTGGAGGAGAAGTGGGTGAAGTATTATTTATATTATTAATTTAGCACTTTTTTCAGACATTATTGCTTTCGTACATTATTGGGGTTCAGGTCACTTTGTGTTTCACAGTAGATAAGTTATTAGGCATCACCTTTGGGATCAGCGTGCCCTCTCTCCCAAACTTGAAAAAGTTCAAGTATGCTGCGGGACAATCTTTAAAGCCCATTTCGGGGCATAACATAATCCCCATTCCACCTCTCCCTCCTATCTTCCTAACCCACCCTGCATGTTTTTTTCTTACCTTGTAAACCAAGATATACTTATCAAAGTCTGACGTCCGTGTCCCTTGCTGGCGCTGTTTCCAGTGCGGGGTAGTGCTGCAGATGTGCCCCTATCAGTCCCTTAATGTTGACATTTCTGCTTCTGGATCCTGAAAGAACCCCACGGCAGGTCAGCCAATAGGAGGTGTCCATGTCACTCAGGCAGAAGACTCAGGTTTAAAGCGATATGGGTCGGATCGGTGATGTCATAAGGGGCGGGGCCTCTGGATTACATCAGAGGGTGGCCCCGCCCCATGCCAATATAAGTCAATGCACAGCGTGGAGACAGCATTAGTCCTGGAGATCGCGTTGTGTCAAAATGGGAAGAAGAACAGAGGGAGAAGACATCGAAGAAGACCCGGCAAAAGAGAAGAAGAAAGAAGACCCCACAAAAGAGCAGAAGAAAGAAGATGCCAGAATTGATTTAATAAAATACTATAAAAAACTTGTGTAGTGTGTTTTTTTTACACTTTTTTTTAGGTGAATGTACCCCATACGCATTCACATTCGCTCACCCCCCCCCCATTTCCTGCGCGCTCGGATAAGAGTCTGGTATGCATTTTGGGGGGAGGGCCACACCATTTTTTTTGGGGGCGTGGGGATTCCCCTTAAAATACATACCAGACCGAAGGGTCTGGTATCTCCTGGGAGGGGGGAGGGACCCCACGCAATTTTTTTTTTCATCTTTGTGGGGGGTTCCCCTTCAAGATCCTCAGAACGCAAGTCGGATCATCATGATCCAACTTCTGGTGCGACTTCTATTCAACTCAATGGGCTCCCATAGGGAACCAATGATTTTGAATAGAGACAGAGAAACGCCGCTTAAAGCTAGCACGGGAAAATGCGCATTGAAGTCAGTTCAAAAAAGGCATTTTCAGGACAAAGGGTACCAATTTTAGTCACCTTAATCGAACTGTATTGATTGGTGGTTAAATGTTATGTAGTCACTCTACTGTCCATCGGAGAGTTATAAGTAAGAAAGGGAAGAATAGCGCTGTTCACAGGTTAAATGAAGTACACATCTGCTAGATAAAGTCGTTTAGAGGCAAGAGGGTATATTCACAAATAGAGAAGAGGGAAGACTGGCCAGTCATTATGGCCATTAAATTAAGTAAGGGAATGAAGGTTAAGAGACCCTCAAAAAATGCCCAGCGCAAGAGGAGCGCTATAAAATATATGAACCGAAGGTGCGGTTCACGCCTATACTGAGCCTCTAGATAAATGGTTAGAGTGGACAGCAATCCACATTGGGTACCAAAGTCCACAATGGGTAACAACAAGGTTACCAAAGGACTAAGAATCATGCAGATTTAAACAGAGCAGGATGGATCGAGGGTGACAGACAATTAACACTAGACAGAAAGGAACATTGTGATGTTGAGTTGTGGGATGAATTTAGGGTCAGGCACTACAGCCCGTAAATTCTTAAACAGAGAAATTTGTCAAAACATAATACTTTATATGTTGTCAGAGAGGGAGGATGGGATGAGCACTATGGCTGCCTGTCTGATCATAGAAACTAGAGCAAGTTAAGTATGGGATTACAATACATGGAATGCAAGGGATATCAGAACAAAATAAGGAAAGCAGAATTTACGGTAGTAAAACTTAATTTAAGCAGGGAAATATTAAAGATAGTTAAAAGAAAGTGAGAGAACTATATACATGTTTTGTGTACAAATGGGACAAATGTAAGCAATTTTAATCGTGTATGTGTGTGAATGCTGGAACCTTTAGTTCTACCTCTTCTGTGTCTCCTGTTAGCTCAGTGCCCCCTCCTTTGCCTCCTCCTTTTTCTCATGGAAGAATGTAGCTGGAATGAGACGTCAGTGATAAGCTGGAAGGACACCCATGCTAATTTCAGTTTTTTAGACAAAACGTTAATAACAAAATGTGCTGGGTTAATTAACCACAACAGTACCTGGCACGAAAACCCCCTTCCTGTCCAGGCCATTTTTCAGCTTTCAGCGCTATCACACTTTGAATGACAATTACTCAGTCTTGCAACACAGTACCCATATGAAATTTGTGTCCTTTTTTTCACACAAATAGAGCTTTCTTTTGGTGGTATTTAATCACTAGGAGGGGGTTTATTTTTTGTGCTATAAATAAAAAAAGATTGAAATTTTTTTGAAAAAATGCCTTTTTCTTTGTTTCGGTCATAAAATTTTGCAAATTAGTAATTTTTCTTTGTAAATTTTGGCCAAAATTTATACTTCTACCTATCTTTGGTAAAAATAACCCAAATAAGTGTATATTATTTGGTCCTTGTGAAAGTTATAGAGTCTACAAGCTATGGTGCCAATCATTGAAAATTGATCAGATCTGATCACACCTGATATACTGACAGCCTATCTCATTTCTTGAGACCCTAACAAGCCAGGAAAGTAAAATGTCCCCCCAAATGACCCCTTT
>BLSH010523653.1:224737-236140 GCA_018402905.1 Glandirana rugosa
TTCACAGTAAAGAAGTCACAACAGTGTACTTTTCTATCTTATTTTATAAATGTTTTTACACTCCTCACATGAGTGAAAACACTCTATGATATATATATATATTTACAGAGAATTAGATGTTCAGTGGACCGAAATCAAAATCTAGGAAGGTTTGACAATCCTAGACCTTAACCCATCTTTTGTGTATTTACTCAAACAGTTTTTGGAAGTTTTCTAGTCGTTGTAAGAGACACTCTGGGTTTACCTCCTGAAATTGACGACTCTGTTAGAAAACTATTGCCTGAATATTTACTTATATTTTGTTAAGCCCCTAAAGGGATATTGAACTCTCTCCCTATGAGATTTTGTTTGGGAGTGTGTTAATCACTTGCTTATATTTTTGTCTCAGCAGTTAAAGTCCTCCATTTGGGTCTCACAGAGAATGTTGCTGATCTTTTGAAGGTTTTTGACAAACTCATTTATGTGTTTTCTACCCAATTCCAGATCCTAACAGTTTGGAAGGATCTAAAACTAAAGCCAGGTGACTTGTAGATTAAGAGACATTTATATATATATATAGTATCTCACAAAAGTGAGTACACTCCTCACATTTTTGTAAATATTTTATTCTATCTTTTCATGTGACAACACTGAAGAAATGACACTTTGCTACAATGTAAAGTAGTGAGTGTACAGCTTGTATAACAGTGGAAATTTGCTGTCCCCTCAAAATAACACAACATACAGCCATTAATATCTAGACCGCTGGCAACAAAAGTGAGTACACCCCTAAGTGAAAATGTCCAAATTGGGCCCAAAGTGTCAATATTTTGTTTGCCCACCATTATTTTCCAGCACAGCCTTAACCCTCTTGGGCATGGAGTTCACCAGAGCTTCACATGTTGCCACTGGAATCTTCTTCTACTCTTCCATAATGACATCACAGAGCTGGTGGATGTTAGAGACCTTGCGCTCCTCCACCTTCTGTTTGAGGATGCCCCACAGATGCTCAATGGGGTTTAGGTCTGGAGACATGCTTGGTCCGTCCATCACCTTTACCCTCAGCTTCTTTAGCAAGGCAATGGTCGTCTTGGAGGTGTGTTTGGGGTCGTTATCATGTTGGAATACTGCCCTGCAGCCCAGTCTCCGAAGGGTAGGGATCATGCCCTGCTTCAGTATGTCACAGTACATGTTGGCATTCATGGTTTCCTCAATGAACTGTAGCTCCCCTGTTTAGGCAGCACTCATGCAGCCCCAGACCATGACACTTGTCTTCGTACTCCTCACCTGGTTACCGGCACACACGCTTGACACCATCTGAACCAAATAAGTTTATCTTGGTCTCATCAGACCACAGGACATGGTTCCAGTAATCCATGTCCTTAGTCTGCTTGTCTTCAGCAAACTGTTTGCAGGCTTTCTTGTGCATCATCTTTAGAAGAGGCTTCATTCTGGGACGACAGCCATTTTGATGCAGTGTGCGGCGAATGGTCTGAGCACTGACAGGCTGACCCCCCTACCCCTTCAACCTCTGCAGCAATGCTGGCAGCACTCGTACGTCTATTTCCCAAAGACAACCTCTGGATATGACGTTAAGCCATGTACACTCAGCTTCTTTGGTCGACCATGGCGAGGCCTGTTCTGAGTGGAACCTGTCCTGTTAAACTGCTGTATGGTCTTGGCCACCGTGCTGCAGCTCAGTTTCAGGGTCTTGGCAATCCTCTTATAGCCTAGGCCATCTTTATGTAGAGCAACAATTATTTTTTTCAGATCCTCAGAGATTTCTTTGCCATGAGGTGCCATGTTGAACTTCCAGTGACCAGTATGAGAGAGTGAGAGCGATAACACCAAATTTAACACACCTGCTCCCCGTTCACAACTGGGACCTTGTAACACTAACGAGTCACATGGCACCGGGGAGGGAAAATGCCTAATTGGGCCCAATCTGGACATTTTCATATAGGGGTGTACTCACTTTTGTTGCCAGCGGTTTAGACATTAATGGCTGTGTGTTGAGTTATTTTGAGGGGACAGCAAATTTACACTGTTATACAAGCTGTACACTCACTACTTTACATTGTAGCAAAGTGTCATTTCTTTAGTTTTGTCACATGAAAAGATAAAATAAAATATTTACAAAACTGTGTGTGTATATGTATATGTGTATATATATATATATAGGAAATATTTGGAGACACAATACAGCGTCTATTTCATGTACAGTTTAGCAAAACTTGAAGGAAAAGTCACCTGGATCCACACCAGACTCTGCAAAAATTGACTAAATTAAAGAATCCCTGTGTTTGATTTGTTTCCTTCTTGGAATCACAGTACCATTTATTCAAATGCGTTAATTGTAAGGGATATAAATATATATATATTTAATGGGATTTGAAAAGTAGTTCAGCCATGTTAAAGTCATATTTGTCTTTTGTACGCCTTCCATTTTATGTAGCATTGGGTTTACATAAATCAGCATGCCAGCAATTAAGCTAGAAGGCCATTCTGGTCACAGGGATGTACAGCCAATACTCTGTAAATATGTCTTATCAATCATTTGTTTTCCGCAATGAAAAGTAATTTTGTAATGAAAAAGCTCTCAGCTATTATATTCTCCACAGTGGGTTTTTGCCTCTTTGGCCAGGACTACCTCCACCTAAGCGTGTGGAGGTTCCAGGTTAAAGGTGATAGCAGGTATGGTTAGTGATCAAAATATTGATCAAAAGAGGGGAAATTGTAAAGGAAATTTGTAAGTTCTGTATATAATTGTATTCTATTTTGTATTTATTGCACACTGCACTCATTGTGCACATGGCATTAATGTTTTCATTACATGTTTGCATTCTTAGAATTAGCCTGCCTGTGTTATGCCCCTTGTTACCATACAAGTACAATTGTAATATTAATGTGATACCTACGTAATCATGTGTATAAAAACCTTCAATTGCGTCATAATAAAACAGAAAAGTTATTTGGAACTATACTGAGTGTATCTTTTGTGTCTGTTCCCTACTGCAGTAGTTATTAATTTGGAACCACTAATCAATATGAAGATAGGAGTTGCCTATCAATAAAATTCCATGTCAAGACGGACCACAAAATATAAAAATAAAGTTAGCTGAAGCTTCTCATACATGACATTGTTATCTATTATCATGTATGAGAAGCTTCAGCTACCTTTGTTTTTATATTTTGTGTTCTATCTTCAAGACTGTATTTTTATGATGTTTTGAATAAAATTTATTGAATTTTATACTTTCATATCCTCCTACTCTGTTGGTTGAACTGTTGCCCTTAAAACCCCCCTTGGGGCCTTTCCTCCTTTTTCTCCCCAAAGTCAGATCACTGGTACATTCCCTTCCTGCAATGCATGTTATTTATTAGTGGGTCTCATCTCATTGCCTTTAGGAATACAGGAGCACTTGAAGCTGCCATTTGCAAACTAAGTGCTCTGGATTTGGGTACTACAAAGTAGTATGTAAGCCTGAGATGATGTGTTGTTTTTTTTTAATCAAAACAAAAATTTTATTGCCGTCAAACAAGAATGCACATGTACTTATTACAGTATACATAATAGAGTGTACAGCATTACAATTGATTTGTCCAGAATAGCGAAGTAATATGCATCAAATGGGTATAGTCATTGTAATACATCTCAAGAATGGTGGCATTTAATGAATGAGAAAAGATACAAGAAAATAATACATGACTTCCAATCTGTGCTTGTTCCCTCCTTTTCCCCTTTCCCTGGGATTTCCATGAAGTATTATAAGGTGGATAAACCTTGTAGACTACCTAGGTTTATTATCGGGCGTACTAGGGTACCTAAATCCTTTTTGCTCATATGTGTCAAACATACTATGCCCTAAACCTAGGAGTTCATGCTCAAGACTTCCTGTTAGACTTACATCAGCAGCAATCTGTCTCTAACCAGTTGTACCGGGGCTACTGAGGCATTAGATAGTCAGTTTTGCCATATAAGATCAAGCTTTTGAGATGCATTGCGGTGACGGTAAGCTAGCTCTTCTCTAAGGAGGGTGTTGACGTAATGTATCCATTGGGCTTTAGTAGGCAAGGAATGCGATATCCATAATCTTGCTATCAACTTCCTGGCTAGATATAGCAGTCTTGTGATCATGTAGTATATGCTTCTAGGGGACATCTCATCTATAGCTCCCAACAGGCACACCAGTGGGGTAAAGGGGATAGGAAGTTCAGCTACTTCAGTAATGGTTTGAATGACCTCAGCCCAGTATCTTGCCAGTTTGCGACATCTCCAGGTCATATGTGTAAAGTCACCTGTGTGAGCTACACACTTTGGGCGGAGAGGAGTATCTCTTCTGCCCCAAGCAAACAGTTTGGCTGGAGTATGATATGACCTATGAAGGATGAAGAGTTGAGAAAGTTTTTGTGAGGCATAAACTGAGACTACTGGGAGGGATTCTAATGCCATGTCCCACTGCTCATCGTCTATCTCTCCTATGTCTGTGACCCATCAAGACCTGCATTTAAGTAAGGAGGGATTTTGGATGGTTGACAAGGACAGAGTACATGTGGGAAATTGGACCCTTACGGGAAGTGGCCCTTATAAGATTTTGTATCGTGGGGGAGGAGGATATAGCGAGGGGTGTCACTTGCGCTTGGGCTTGCAAGGCATGCCGAAGCTGGAGGTATTGATAAAATTGGCCATTAGTGAGCAAAAATTCATTACGCAACTGTTCAAAAGTTTTTAAGGTGCCATTGGAGTACAGTTGATGGAAGAACTGTATCCCCTGTTTCTTCCATAAGGAGAACCCCTGTAGCTTATTAACTTCTACGAAATTGGGATTGTGCCATAGTGGAGTAAACTCCATCATACCAGAAATAGACAGTGCCTGTTTAGTTGTTTTCCACACTGTTTTAAGCAAGCCCCCTGTAGGTGAAGAGTGAGGTATGTCCATGAGATCCATGTCCAAGTGTGATATGGCCAGGAGCTCTGGAATAGTCCAGGACACTAACCGAGCAGCTGGATCCAACTTATCCTCAGCACTCCAGCCTGGGAACTGTTGCAGCTGGGAGGCCAGGAAATACATTTTGGGATGAGGGACCGCCAGACCACCCCGATCCTTACCATATTGGAGGGTATTTAGACGTATACGGGCCTGCTTCCTTCTCCATATAAGATCACGAAATTAGGAATCTATACGTTTAAACCATTTGTTCGAAATCCAAATGGATGTATTATGAAAAATATATAATAGCTGCGGGGCCCACACCATCTTTATAAGGTTTACACGACCTATCACTGATATCGGCAGTTTGCACCAGCTATTACCTTTTGAGTTTTTGTTTATTTAATAGGGGAGCTAAGTTAAGTGACAGTCTGCTGAATCTTTAGACACCATGACCCCCAGGTACTCAAAGGTGTCCACTGTGGCAATTTGTGCTGCCCTGTCTGGGAGAGGTGTCACAAGTGGGTCTAGCGGCATAAGCATGATGTGTGTTTTTATAGGAAGCTAGGTGTGCTTTGTGCAGATCTGTGCAGTAATCCAGTATGAAACTGTGACTCTATGCAAGAGTTCCTGTAACAAACCAGTCACTGATGCTCTCCCTCTTTGTGCAGGGTGACTGGTCTTGTCTCCAACCCCTCCTGTAGTTTTCTGCAGGTGTTCCGTTAGATTAGGCGACCCATCATATTTTCTAACAGAGTTTTGCATTTCACACTTATTTGTAACAGTAAACTGAGCTTATATAGTCAAATACAGTATTTTGAAATCTGTCTCACTATTTTGATTTTGAATGGTATAAGCAGCGATGTTCCTCAGCAAACCTTTGAGATCAGCAGGCTTGCCGCTGCTTTTAAAATTCAAGATCAAAAGAGTGTCACGTATTTCTCAGTTTATTTTTACAAATAAGTGTGAAATTCAAAACTCTGGTGAGCGTAATAAGATGTCCACTTGCCGCCTTCTCACTGTATCCTTACTGTGGACAAGTGCAGGGTGTAGCAAGATGGTGGCGACGGAACATCACTTCCATTACAAGATATGATGGGTCGCCTAATCTGACAGAACACTGGCAGCCGGTAGTGGGTGGGGTCTGGGTCCCTCCCACAGCTCTGCTCTCTGCACAGTCTATCTGCAGCAAAGTGATGATGTCACTGCTACTTTTACAAGGTAATAACTGAGCTTACAAAAACATTTGGTGTTCATAAAATTGATTTATATCCTTTGTGCTTATTGAGAAATACATTAAATGTGAGTTTTTGTGTCTGGAGTTCAGCTATAAATAAAACTGAGATCAGATTTTATTCAATTACAAAAGTACAATTTGTTTCATAAGTACCATCATCATGCTCTTTTTATCCATGATCACAAATGTTATGGCTTTTATGTTTTTCAGGGTCCTTTGTTCCAGCAGAATATTGTTCACTACGAATTGCTAAACAGATATTTACCAGGATTGGTATGGACGATGATATTGAAACAAATGCCTCAACTTTCATGAGGGAAATGAAGGAGGTGCAGCATTACATATACTCATACAGAAACTACATATCACAATAAACATAATAATAATGGACTTAGCCAAGGTTCACACTGCTCTGAAATGAAAGTCGCATGACTTACGATCCGACTTTGCCCTGCAACTTCAGTCCAACTTTGATCTGACTAAGGCTCAGTACACACCTCCGATGGATGTGGATCCCAGCAATGGTCCGGTGTGTCCCTGTTCACCATTTCAGGTCCAATTTTAGCCCGAATTTTGGCCTGAATTGGGACCTGAAACGGACCAAAAGTCGCACAGGGCTCCTGTGCAAATTTGCACCGGAGCCACAGCGGATATATGTGAACTGGCTCCTAAAGAGCCGGTCAAAATCTCCTGCTATTGCAAATTGGATGCGGAGAACCCGCATTTAATTCACAATAGTGTGAACCCAGCCTTAATGTGAATTTTTACACTATGGCATTGAAGTCAGACCAAAGTAGTCCAGGAACCTTTTCTAAAGTCGGAGTGACTTGTGCCGGGTCCGTTAAGACGGCTCTCGTAGGGAAACATTTAATTTGATATGCCATGCGACTTGTGTTTTCACAAGTCGCATATCATGTCGCACCAGTGTAAACTTAGAGGAATTCCAGGTATAGATATTTTGTACACTGGTGCAGCGGCTGGCCTGTTGCATTCTAAATACAGGAGGTCGGCCAATCAGTATTGGCACCACTCAGAGAATGCTTTGTATTTTCTGAATGAATGCAAAGCATTCTCTGATGGACTAGATAGAGAGACAGGGTGGTGGCGTCACACTGTCCAACTCATACAATCAGAGAACGTTTTACATTCATTCATAAGATGCAAAGCATCCTCTGAATGTTACCATGCTGAGCAGCCAATGATCAGTATTCAGAATGCAACAGGCCACCTGATAAGCATGGGACCTGGAAGCAAGTGGGAGATCACTGGAGTAGCGGTGTCAGTGATTTCCAGCTTCCAGTGGCATCAGCCAGGTATGGTATATACATATATCCATGCTGGACCCATATAAAATATCCATACCAGAAATGCATCCTTTCACACTAGCGGATGACAGGACCGTCTCTGCACTCCGTGCAGAAACGGACTTTTCAGGGCCCCGCTCTCCTCTATGGGGGATCGGATGAACACGGACCGTCTGTCCGTGTTCATCCGATCCGCCAGACGGATAGAAAATAGGGTTTCCATCCGTCTGTATTTGGCAGATCGGAGCGGATTGGATGTCAGTGGACATGTCACCGCTGACATCCGTCGCTCCATAGAGAACAATGTAGCGTCCATTCAGGTCCGCCTAAAAAACTGACAGGCGGACCTAAACGATCCACTTGTGTTGAAGAACCATAATGCTTTTTATAATTCCATCCTCCCGACACACCAAGCTAAAAATAGAGAAGAACCCCTCAGCACAACGTCCCTCCCCTTTCAAAAGTGTAACTCTTTTCCTGTAAACCTCATTGTTTTTGATAGGTGTGGATTTCAAATGTAGCTGTTGATAAATCTATGCATAGATAATGTAAAGTTCCACAAATGTGTGCTATTCTTTTTTAAGATAACATACATAATACAGAATGTAAATGATCAGTCACTGATAATAATTGATGAACTTGGAAGAGGCACTAGTGCGGAGGAAGGCATCGGGATCTGCTACGCAGTGTGCGAACACCTTCTTGGTTCAAAGGTATCTTTTGTCATTTCTCAATTGTCAAGTTGTCCTTTCTTAAAGTGTATATTCAAGAATTACCCCCTAAACAGTGGCTAAGTGGTCAGCACTTGCACCTAGCAGCAGTAGGGTCGTTGGTTCAAATGCCAACGCACTACCTGCATGGAGTTTGCATGTTCTCCCTGTGCCTGCGTGGGTTTCCTCCCACACTCCAAAGACATGCTGGTAGGTTAATTAGCTCCTGTCTAAATTTGGCCCTAGTATGTGTATGTATAAAAGTGAGTTAGAAAACACCTTTTGTTACTTCCTGTGACATCATTACCAGGTTTGTAAAATTGTTACAGGGGGCTAATTTCCTATTGATATAGGCACACCACCCAGCGCTACATATCCCAAGAGCCCTTTCCCTATACACAGTGTATGGGAAAGCTCCTAGGAGTCAAGGCAGTAGCATTTCTTTTGCTGGGAACTAAATTATTGCATACATGTGTACCTACAATACATGTGGAAAAAGGGTGGGGTTCTGTAGTCCAGCAGGTAGGGTTAACAAAGCTGATTTAGGTTTCAGTGCAAAAGGCGTTGCCTATATTCAGGTAATGACATCACCACCATCCAAACTTACATTTAGCTTTCGGCCGAGGAATCTCCCAGCCGACAGTTAAATGTGGCCAGGGATATGACTCTGGCCAGCTTCCTAGCACAGATGCTGCCCACTTTCAGTACTGGCATATC
Source organism: Glandirana rugosa (assembly GCA_018402905.1). Taxonomy (NCBI): domain Eukaryota; kingdom Metazoa; phylum Chordata; class Amphibia; order Anura; family Ranidae; genus Glandirana; species Glandirana rugosa. The sequence goes on from BLSH010523653.1 coordinate 233,616, forward strand.
TCTGTACACAAGCCATCTCAGAGTTGGCCTTAATTACTGCCAGTTTTCTAATCTGAGAACTGGTGGTAATTTTTTAAAAGAATTTGTCCCTCCCATAATGACAGGTTCTTTAAGCGGGGGTAGTAAGGTCTACCTGAATTTGCGCAAACGTGTTGGTAATATTACTGACAATGGCCCAAATGCTTGCCTGAATTAGGTGCAAGTAGTTCTTAACCCCTTCATGCTTAAGTGTAAAACAAATCTTAATGCCTAAGCACAATTTTGCAACTTTGATGTGTGTTGGTAAAACTACATATCATCTACTTTGTGCATGCAGGTGGATTATGCCGGATTTGATTTTTTTGTTTTTTCAGGACAAATTGGGCTTTAATTTGGTGGTAAATTTTAATGGATATCTCCTGATTTTTTTTTTTATTATTCTTATCAATGGAAAACCTGCCCAAAATAAAAATAAATAATTTTCTTTTATTTAGCTGTATATTTCTTGCTACTACCATAACCTTTCACCAAAGAACAGCCCAAATTAAATTGTCCTGCTCCTGATGATTGCAGCGATACCACATATGTGTATGTTGTTTGTACGCGTAGTACAGCCCAAAAACAATAGTGCGCATTTTGCTTTTTTTTTATCCTACCTAAAACACACTGACACTGATACTAATTAAATAAGAATCCTGTCCAAAAAAAAAATATGGACCCTGACTTTGACCCAAACACTAACCCTGGTGCTGGCCTAGATCAGACCTTGATCTAGGTATTTATTTTATTTTATTTACACACGCAAGGAGAGAGCGTGAGATACGTTGCATCTCTTTCCTCCATTTACAAAGAAAAAACACAAGGACAGGATTCACAGTGACTGATCACTGTGATAGCCAATCAGAGGTTATCACAGCCTTCAAGTGACCTGAGATCAGGAGTTCCGGGTCCTAATCATTAGTATGGGGCCCGGGGCTCTCTGTAAGTCCCCAGCCCACAAAGGGAGATACGCAAATATGCGGCCCCACTGAAAAAAGCCCAGTCCAGTGATGCCGCATATTTGTGTTAGTTCAGAGTGAAGGGGTTAAGGGGACCCCCACCAGAAAAGTGTCATTAGGACTTTTTTGAATTCCCCAGACTGTGTTACCAACGTGTAGAGACATAACCCGTTATGTGTGGCACCACATCCAAATTAAATACAGGAAAAAAGAAAAGAACAATGGTGCAGGAATTTAAAGGTTGCCACTATAATACCAAGTGGAAGAAAAAAAAGCTCACATATGTATAAAATCTGAAAGTGTATTATATCAAATATAAAAAGTCATAAAAGACACTATGAAAAATTGCACATTTTGCATAGTTATAACAGTCTCCCATGTGTCAAAAATCAGGTTGTATAGTGAAACCAATAAGTATGGCCCATAAATCAGTAGCTTGTTTGGTAGATAACGTGAGTATACTGTGATTTTTCACATGCAGTGCCGGTGACGGAATCACTGTGCCAACACCAATGGATCACCATCTGCTTCTTCAGGGGTTCCTATTGGTACTGGGAGATGTATTACAATTAGCATATAGTTACAAGTATTTATGTACATATAATTTAATGTTAAACCTATTTACACAAGTGAAGTATAGGTGATATTGCGCTAAGGCTTGTGAGGAGTGTGATGTATATACAACGTATAAAACAAATAAACCAATAAATCAATATTGGGGGCGAGCAGCTACTACACAATCAAACAAATTGTAAATTCAGAGTAATATACAGATGTTATAGCGCTCAGCCAATCAAGTAGGAACAATCAATTGGGAAACAGTGAGTTTCTAGACACATATAATCAACCCTGAGAGAGTTCACGCAACTCGAAATAGTGTAAAAACCTCTTGGCATGAGGTGCGTTTATTACAAATGAGGTTAAAAAACCTATCAATCAGGCATAAGGTAAAAAGTTTCTTAAAAGTCTTTTTCAAACACAAAAACGCAGCAAATCAGGGCAGCAGGTTCCCGGCATGTTTCGTATAAAAGATACGTCATCTGGGGTAACCAATGCCTCAAAATGCTGCGATATATATAGCAGTCATGCACCAATTGATCTGAAGAGTCAAGACCCCACCCCCAAACTCATGGTGCACATAAGGGGAAGTGCTTCCGGTGTGAGCAGACTAGGTATCTATGTATGGAGTTAACCAGAGGGATTGTAAGATGGAATGTATGAATATACTGGAAAGATGTGTCATACACCTTGTGTGCATAAAATACATAAGGATTTATATAAAATAGTGGGAATGCTAATCCCGGTGACCCGGAAGTGAATAAACCACCTGTAAAGGGAATTTATCCGGGGAATGGCATAATCAAAATCCCATAATAAGGGGGTGTGCGTACCCGGCGGTTTGTGGCCGGGAGATGTGAGCTTAGTGATTCGGATATTCATCTCCCGTGCGGAGATGCATAGAGGAGGTATGACGTCAGATCCGCCCCAGAGGCGGATGTCGGTGGGCGGGAACCCCAATTATGCAGACAGGACATGCTCTGCAGACAG
>BLSH010523653.1:246116-274467 GCA_018402905.1 Glandirana rugosa
AAGTTATGGGTGGAATATAGACCGCGACATGAGACGTCTGATTGGTGAGACACTAGGTAGTAGCGAGGAGAAGTCACCATTTACTGTCGCTAATTTGGTTGAAGGGTGTCGCAGTTCCTAGACGGGTTACCCGGTATAGTAGTCCAGTGGGACCCAAATGGCCCTGACAACAGTAATACACCGTAAAGGGGAACGTCGTAAGTCCTGGGTGGGTCACGTCCTTCTTCTACTCTTCCTTCTCTGGGGTACTGGTGGTTACGTTTTTTCCATACATCTAGCCAAATTTTTTTATTTTAATTCATCCCATACGAGGTTTCTCCCCCCCCCCCACAGTTTCAATGTCAAGTCGAAATTTAAGAAATAAATCTCCATATAAATAAAGAATTTAAAGCTGAACTGTAACTTTGACACCCCCCCCCCCTCTTTGGAGCATACCCTACTTAATTTTATTTTTTTAAACCGATCTACATACCTTTTTTGCATTGGTGGTCATGGGGTCTCTTCCTTCTCATCTTCTTCCTGCACTGGGTGGGTCCTGAATGCTGCAAGGGGAAATGCCACATAATGACAACAGTCCCGGTAAACCCAGGGTGACCTGATGATATGGCCCATTGGGCAGATCCTTGACGCTGTGGGAAGTTGGTTTAATCGCTGTCATTTACCACTGAAGAGGAGCGATGATGGATCACAGAGTGGTTAGTCTGCAGAGTACAGCGCCAGATATAAGGTGGGTATTGAAGCAAGGACTGACTTTTTGCTTTAAATAATAATTCAAAGATTGGCCCATCACTGGGATGGGCAGTCTCACTGGCCAATTGGAATGTATAGAATGCAGGGCAAGCTTTCACACTATCAGGAATTGTCAAAGGTTTGCCTGATTACATCAGCTCAACATTCTTACCCTGGCTATGTGTGACTGTATGATTTCAATCCTTCTTGCATTATATCCTGTGCAGTCTTAGGGCCCTTTCACACGGGCGGTCCATTTCTTTGTTCAGTTCAGTCACTTTTTAAAAAGAAAAAAAGGGATAGAGATGTAAATTTTTGCATCGGTTTTCATGTCTGCTGACATCTGTTTTTCATCTGTTTTTTTTTAAAAAGTGACTGAACTGAACTAAAAAACTTAACTCAACTAAAAGACTGAACTGAACATGTTTTTGGGTGAAAAACGGATGTCAGTGGATCGGATGTAAGCAGATCGTCCATTAACATCCGGTTTTCATCTGTTCCGTTTTTCTTTTTGACGGAAGAATAATAGGGTCTTCTTCCATCTGAAAAAACTGATCTTTGCAGAGACGCATGTTAACGGGCGTTAGCGGATGATCTGCTAACGTCCACTATGCCATAGAAATACATGTATGTCCGTTTTTCATCCGTCAACGGATGGTTGAAAAACAGACATACAGGACGCCCGTGTGAAAGGGCCCTTAACTAGGGGGTGTACAGCCAAGTTTATATATATTATAACATTTGTTTACATGTTGTGAGTAATTTTACTGTCCATGTTTAGCACTTATAAAATAAACTTCATTATCCAACAGCAAAAACAGAACAGCACTCTGGAGAGCAGAAGACAGATGGCCGCCTATCAGCTAGCTCTACGGCTTGTACAGGCAGCAAGGAACTCCAAACTGGACCCTGAGAGTCTGAGAACTTACTTGAAACATCTGAAGAAGAAATATACTTCTGAACTCACCGCTGCTTGCCATTTATCTACAGAGTCAAACGAGTAAAGTCTCATGGAACTAAGAACATGTAGCGTATTCTTAACAGTCCAAACAATTCTCAGCTTTTGGTTGGATGCTAACTGATATTAGAACAAAACTGGGATTTTTTTAAGTATTAAAACATGTATTTATACCTATAATAATATTTTGTAAAAGTTTGTCAGAAAAATTTGTAATAAATGTAACCAAACACTATTTCACCTTGGACACCTCATTACTTTTCTAAACCATCCAAATTAGATGGACCTCAATTTTCTACTCTTTGTATTCTTATGCTGGCCTGTACAATCTGATTGCACAGTTGCCATTCAGTCTTCTCCAGGCATGAAAACTAAGGTAGTGCTGGAATACCCAAATAAGCCATTCATTTTCCGATCCAATTATATAGTCCCTGAATAGATTACTGCATAATTGTTGGTAACTCTAAAGGGGATTGTACCGTTTAAATTGTATGTATTTGGTTAAGTGATCTCAGCTTAAGTGTAGTAGAGATTAAATAATTTACTGGCAAGAACGTTGGTTATCAGATCAGTAGCAGCACAGCTGGACCATTCACTAGGTAACCTAGGAAGGAACCTTCATGTGCCTGGAGTAAACCAAGGGGATAGAGAAAATGGCCAATGCTGTGCCCCCGCCTGCCCTTCACAATGGAGGATTCACTTGTAGACCGTATCAGGTTTATTTACTAAAGGCAAATAGACTGCACTTTGCAAGTGCAGTTGCTACAGAACTTAGTAAATGAGGTAAAGCTTCACTTTGCAAAGAATAACCAATCATATGCAAGGATAATTTAAAAAAAAAACACATTTTTGCTTGCATGTGATTGGATGATGGAAGTCAGCAGGGCTTCTGCTCATTTACTAAGCTTTGAAACAACTGCTCTTGCAGAGTGCACAGTTTATTTGCCTTTAGTAAATCAACACCTATGTGTCTGGTCCATATCAGTACGGACAATGGGGGAGATTTACTAATATTGGTGCAATCAGAATATGGTGCAACTGTGCATGGTAGCCAAGCAGCTTCTAACTTCAGCTTGTTCAATTAAAGAGGAGTTCCAGTCTGTAAAAAAAAATTAAAATTAAGCAGCTACAAACACTGTACTAGCTGACTTTTAATACAAGGACACTTACCTATCCAGGGATCCCTTGATGTCGGCACCCCTGGTCGATTCATCAATCAGCTTTGGGTGCAGGCGCCGGAATCTGTAGTAAGGGAAACGGGAAGTGAAGCCTTGTGGCTTCACAGCCTGTTTCCTACTGTGCATGTGTTAGTCGCACTGCGCTTTCTGAATGGTCCCTCCGTCTTCTGGGACCTCTGTGTGTGGGAATGTTGTAGATCGGCGTGTGATGATCTTCTATTTGTATATATAATTTTTTTGTATGGGAGATTATTGTTGACTTCAGTAAGCCAGGCCGCCAACGTGGGAGCTGTGGCCTGAATCCAGGCCGAAAATAATGTTTCATGAAGAAATCTGAGCGTGTGTTTATGTCAGGAAAAAGACCCAACAGGCATTGCTTGGGGTCTAGAGATAATGGGGAGCCCATCTGATCATGCAGAAATTGAACAACCTGTGTCCAATAGCCTTGTATGTGGGGGCAGTGCCACAGCAGGTGGCTGAAGGTTCCAACTTAAGACCTACACCTGGGACACATAGGGCTATCTGATGTTCTGAATTTAGCCAACCGGTGTGGAGACAAGTATGCCCGATGGGTAATGTAGACTTGTGTGAGCCTGACATTTGGGGGGACACAAGCGTACATGTCTCCAGCACCCCAACCCAGTCCTCATGGTCCAGTTCCCCAACATCTTCCACCCATTTAGATCTCACAGAATAAGCAAGTTTAGTTGCAGTTGGGGTAATGAGCATATTGTAGCAGACAGATATAAGCTGACGTGGTTCATCACTACATAATACGTTTAGCACATCTAAAGAAAATAGGATGGGGTATACGCCTGCAAATTGAGCATGAAGGGCATGTCGCACCTGGAGAAAGCGAAAGAACGTGTGGTTTGGGATATTAAACTCTACTTTCAATTGGTCCAAGGTTTTAAGTTCGCCATTGTTTAAGACATGGGATAGTAAGTAAACTCCCCGACATATCCATATAGAGGGGTCGGGTATCTGGAGGAGTTCAGGGAGGAGCTTATTGTACCACATAGGTGTATCATTGTAAAGTTCTGGATATTCCATTTTGGACAGATCCTCTTGTGCTGAAATAGGAGGCCAGAGCGCTTTGGGGATGCCAAGGATCCGCACAGTTCTCGGGATATGACACAAAATGGATGTGGGAGTTGTGAGTCCGCCGGAGCGCACGCCAATGTGAGATATCTATTTCTGTCTGTCTTGTCGATACGATAAAAATGGGAGAGTTGGGACGCTATTTAGTATGAAGCAAAATCTGGCACTGCCAGGCCTCCAAGTAAAGTCGGAGCCTGGAGAACCTTCCAGGACAATGTATGTCTCTTGGGCTCCCAGATAAAGGACTGCAATAGGGTATCCATAATTTTAAAATATTTGCGTGAGATATATAATGGAGAATGTCTTAGAGCGTAAAGGATTTTTGGTAGAAGTATCATTTTAACTATGCCCAATCTTCCCATCACCCCTAACAGTAGTCTTGCCCAGGTCTGTGTTTTAGTTTTAATCAAAGAGAATAGAGGCTCTATATTCAGAGATATAATCTGTTACACATCTAGTTACTTGAATCCCTAAGTGCTTAAATGTGCTGTCTCTGACTAGGGGCATATCAGCCTGTTCTTTGGACGGAGGAAATACATCAATGGGAAGAATCTGGGATTTGTCCCAATTTATTTTGAGACCCGAGAACTTGCCAAATTGCTCTATAAGTTGTAGCGCTGCTGAAAGATGAGCCAGATTCTGCCAAATACAGTATCATATCATCGGCGTAAAGCCCTACTTTTTCTACTATTGGGCACAGCGTCAGTCTTTGAATGTCTGGATGTTTCCTGAGAGCCACGGCCAGTGGCTCCACTGCCAGTGCAAATAATAGGGGTGAAATAGGGCATCCCTGCCGCGTTCCCCGTGTAAGTGGAAAAGCACCAGAGGCTCAACCATTAGCTACCACTCTAGCCTGCGGTTCATTATACAGTATGGTGAGCCATTTGACAAAGTTGGGTCCGAATCCAAAGCAGCGAAGGCACTGCCACAGATACTGCCACTCAACAGAGTCAAAGGCCTTGGCTGCGTCAAGGGAGACCATCACTCTGGAACCTACCTGATCATGAGATGCCTGGATATTCATAAAGAGACATCTAGTATTAAAAGCTGTGTTCTTGGCTAGCATAAAAACAGTTTGATCTGGGTGTGTGAAAGAATAACTTTGTTTAGACGTAGAGTGAGGATTTTAGCTAATATCTTAATATCGGTTTGTAGTAGGGATATAGCCTATATGATTCTGGGCAATGGGGATCCTTGCCTGGTTTAGGTATAAACACTATAATTGCTTCTCGCATGGATTCCGGGAGAACATTAACTTTAAATATGGCCTGGTATAAGCCCAGGAGTCTAGGAACTAAGATGTCTGAAAAGTGTATGTAAAATTCAATAGGCAGCCCATCAGAGCCAGGGGCCTTAACCCTCGCAAAATGGGAAAGGGCAATAGTAATGTCATCTGCTGAAATCAGGGCCTTCAACATTTCCACTTGTTCTCCGTGTGATGATCTTACCTGGAAGTGGGAGCGGGTACCTGTCAAAACCAGGTACCCGCTCCCCCCTCCCCCCAAAAAGGGCCAAATGTGGCAGTGGAAGAGGGGGGGGGGTGCTAACAAGTTTAGCTTCCTCTTTTGGGTGGAGCTCTGCTTTAAGCTTTGGCAATAAAATCTGGAAGCTGATTGGTTTCTATACAGAGCTGCAATAGATTTTGCACTCTTTAGTTTTAGTAAATAACCCCCAATATAAACGAGGGCGCAGAGAAGCTCTCTGTGCCTTTTGCAATTCTTATCAACGTCAGTCAAAATGAATGGGAACAAAAGTGCTGCCTTTCTTCCTAGGATGACAACAATCACTGTAGTGTATCTATAGAGGAGCAGCATTGTCACACTAGTACAGGAATTGTGTTAGGATTACAGAACACCCCCACCTATCCTCATCTACATGTCATAAGGTGGAATGTTCACTGGATTTCTAGCATGATCAACATGTATTTTTTGCACTAACTTAATATACATAATGCTTTAAGTGGTATATTTAAAGCAGATCTTGTTCCTCCTAATTAATTAAAACTATGCTGCTGTTTTCTTCAAAATAAATGCACTTACCAGCTCAGCAAAACCAGCATTGTCCTCTTCTCACCTTCTGCTCTCCAAGTGCAGGTTCCGTCCTGTGCTGCCACCTTGCTTTTTAGGCCAGTTTTCTCTTGCAAGTTCCTCAGCCATCCCCTTGACAATTCAGCATTAGTTTGTGCACAGAGAGTTCTGGCAAGGTCTTATTGTTTGTGGGAGCAGGAGCAAGATACAGTATTGGGTTTTCAGGATGTGGAAGCTACTTCCTCCTGGGATTTGCAGCTTAGGTATCTCAGGAGGCTGCAGGGGAACAGTCATTATCACATAGGTGAGGGAATAAGGAAGTGTGAGAGCCGAAACACTTGGGAATAAAAGGTACTTCTCTTGTGTAAATCATAAAACTTGTTGCCTCTTTTGTAGGTGGAAGGAGGTCATGATGTTTTTTTTTTTCACTGAATGATCCACTTTAACAGACCAAAATAAACCAAATCGAAGAAATTCATTGTTTATGGTTTACATACATAAGTAAAAACTTCAGCCATTTTTTTGTATAATGGATAGAAAGGACAAGAGAACATTTGCCTTTTTTTTTATTATTTCTGTTTATGTCCACATTGTGGTGTATTTCTCTACACTTTCTGGCCCAGTGTCATTGGTCAGTGAGACAGGTGAACTTCTCAATGAGGACACAAATTAAAATGATTCTAAAGGCTGAAGGGTTTTTATCTTAATGCACACTCTGCATTAAAGTGATTGTAAAGTCTCATTTTTTTTCTATAAAAATAATAAACATGTTGTACTTACCCGCTGTGTGCAGTGGTTTTGCGCAGAGCAGCCCAGATCCTCCTTTTCGTGGGTTCCTCTTCAGCTCTCCCGGTCCCTCCCTCCTGTCAAGCAGCTTGATATGGGGGCACCCGAGCGAAGCTGCAGCTCCGTATGTCCATTTAGACACAGAACCCCAGTTCGGCCCCGCCCCCTCTCTCCTGATTGGCTAATTGACTTTGACAGCAACAGGAGCCAATGGCGGCGCTGCTGTGTGTCAGCCCATCAGGAGGGAGAGTCCCGAATGGCCGAGGCACTTGAGGACATCACTGGATAGTGAGGGGCTCAGTTAAGTATAAGGGGTTGCTGGGTAAGATAAAAAACCTTTTGCCTTTACAACCACTTTAAGGTAAAAGCCCTTCTGTGCTGCAGGTTCCTACCCTCCCCCGGCTTATACTTACCTGACCCCGATCTCAATTCAGTGCTGTGTCTGAGTGCAGCGTTTCTCGCCTCTCTCTCCCTCCTCACAGGGCAGATTAACAGCAGTGGGTACCCTTTTCCTAATCACTATACAGCTGTCACATGACCCAGCTCTTTCCCGGCCTGTCTGCCAGGAAACATAAGCAGGAGGAGCTTTTAGTCCTCTGCTACTGGTCACATGTTCAAAATAAAAAAACAGCCTTTAGAATGCAGAGTAAAAATAAATAATATCAGTAAACTGTTTAAAATTGTCATACAAATATATATTTGAAATCAAATCTTTATTATTATTTATTTTTGGCAATAACCTGTGGGTCTATTTCTGCCAGTCACAGGCTGTCACGCCCCTCTAGACTTTGTCTTAGAATAAGAGGGAGGTGAAGCCATCGTTAATCTACATGTACTATCCCACTCCCATTGTGTTAGCCGGTTAGTGGGCATGGAGGAGGAGGGAGGGAGGGGAGTGTCATTTACCACTGTGAATACAGCCACATGTGTGACTCTATAGTTACATGGGCAGCTCAGATGTGATAAGGCGGTAATGCTCAGCATAGAAACTCACTGAAAATTGAGCATGTGCAGAGTTGCCACCACAGCTGCAAAATCCCTAGCTGAATTTGGCATATGGATAGAAGGGGGAGATTGAGAGCAGTTGGATCAACCAGGTTTTTTGCAGAATACAGAAAAGAATCTCACAGTGACTGAGTGAGTATGAACAGCATGTAATACACCATTATTGATAGTTTTTTTATGATTTGGGTTAAGTAACAATTTGTAGGTTAGTATTGCAATACAGATCCACTTTGGATAAAATCTTTATTCAAAAAGCAATGCAGGTATGCAGTGTACCATTGTAGCAAATCAAAGTCAGATTGGTTAAGGGCCGGTTCATACTGCTGCGATACGGGAACCCTGCGAATCCACTGTGGGTTCCCGCATCGCATGTCTCCCGGCGGCAGTTCACATTGCACTATGCGAACTGCGGGGAGTGTCAATAAAAAGCTAATGACACCCCCAAATCAGTTTGCAAACTCGCACTGGAATTGGATCGCATATGTGTGAACACCCATGCGATCAGATTCTGCTGCTGCAGAAAAAAGGGTCCTGTGTGAGTTTGTTCCGAATGCGATGCGATTTCAGTCATACTATCTGTATGGCTGAGATTGCATCACACAGAGATCGCATGTGATTCGCACTGCGGTGCGATGCAAATCACATCCGATCTGGCAGCACACAGCAGTGTGAACCGGCCTTAAAGCAGACTTTTGATGAGTTGCCAAAAGAAGCACCACTCTGCATTTTCTCTTTTCCTGAATGAACAGATATAAAAATGTCACTACATCTTATAGGATCGTCAGCTTGCCTTGATTACTGAAGTATTTATGGTTTCTGGTTTGTGAACTCCATAATAAACCATCTTCTTCTTTTACAGCTGACAGCTGCTATCACTATTAACAACCGGCCAGCAGCAACCTTTTATTTTCTGTTCTACCTGCGACAGCCTACTGCTGATGAAATCTCCATTCTGTTCAGTAACCCCTGCCCTGTGTTCAGTTTGCTGTTGTGATAGAATGTGCAATAACTCTTCCTCCATACACTACCCTGTAATAGAACTGTTCTATTTCTGAGCATTGTATATAATTACTGGCAAAGTAGCATTGATACAAAGCTGTTTACTGAAATGTATCTCAGTAACTTCTACACAAATCATTTCATTGTGCCTGTCTTGCCAGAAGTCCGAATCTGAACCATTGAGTCATCGCTGGGAGCCGGGCACAAAACACAATGGCGGGTGCACTGACCTGCAGAGGGGGCCCCAGGAGGGGTTTAAAGTGGAACTTCTTAGATAAGGAGTACCCTTCTTTCCATTTCTGATCTACCCCCCCCCCCCCCTGGATTTTTAATAAGGTAAATTAAATTGTTTAACGTGAGTCTGTACTCCAGTTCAGACTTTTAAAGCTGAACTCAGCACAAAAAAACTTTAATTTTAATATATTCTTTAATAGCCACAGAGAATATAAATTCATTCTTTGTATACTGCATGCCTTTGCAAATCTAGATATCACCTTTAGGGTTGCACCGATACCGATTTTTTTTGTTGGCAAGTACAATACCGAGTACCGATACTTTGCGGTGCGATTTGCATCAATACAATCCTTGATGTGCTGATGACATTTTCTTCACTTTGAACAAGAATGCGGTGCGATTCCTGTCCTAATCGCATGCGCTTCCCCCACTGCTCCTGTGTGTGTAGAAAGGGAAAAGCGCCATCTAGTGGGCAGTCTAAAAATATGTTAGACCTCACAGAACATATCTAGCCACATGCAAAATAATCTACATAGGTGTTCCGCTCCACCAATGATAGCAAATCACGGCCGCTGGAGGTGCAATTTGCCCCCCATTAATTTTGTATTGACACAAATTGCACTGCAAAGTATTGATTTCAGTATCGGGAGCATTTGGGCAAGAACCGATACTAACGCAAATGCTTGCAATCGGTACTGGTGCATCCCATGGTCTTGTAAAAGTAACAATGACATCACTGAAGGACACATAGCCCATACAGAGAGCAGAGCTGTGGGAGGGGCTCAGCAGGCCACACACTAAAGAGACTGTGGAGGGAGACCAAACCAATCACCCCGTATAAGGATCTGAAGAAGTTATATCAGAAGTATTCTACAGATCTGGAAGAAATATACAAAGCACAGCAAGATTCAAATAACAATGCACATGACTCTTGTATTTAGACAGTAGTTGTTTATCCCGGAGTTCGGCTTTAAATTAAAGTTCTGCTTAAAGTAGACCTAAACAGCATCACTAAAGCTCACCATGCATTTTACAGTCTGATTGTGCAATCTCCTGTAGCTCTACCAACAAGTATGTAGTTCAAGGGCCTGCCTGATTGAATACAAACTGATTGAATAGTTTAGTAGGCCCTCATATTGCATAGTTTTGGTAGATCTAAGATGCATTGCAGCATTGTAACGTGTATGGTGAGTCTAAGGTCAATGACACACTTGCGATCCTGCCATTGGTGACAGTTGAATCTTGGTGTGCTTGTTAATTTCTTTCAGATCTGTGCTGTAATCCAGTGAAAACGTTGTATGTGTGAACCTGATGTTTTTTTGTTCAAGCAGCGCTTGCTAGCTGTGTTTTCTTTCCCTTGTTACTTTTCATAAATAACAATTGCATGTAATTTCATATAACAGTAGTGTGAATATATAAATGAATAAATACACAGGTATATTAAAAAATCATATATAAAAAAAAACAATAAAGTGCTGTGCTCTGTGCAGAAAAAAAGTTTTAGTGTACAGTCCGTAACATGTATATGTGAAAATAACTCTTGCAGTCCCAAATATAATGCTGCTTTAAATCTTCTACGTGGAATAATGCTTCAGATTTTTCCTCAATAAAGTGCTCGTGCTGAAAATTTTCAGTGCTGAATGGTGGTAAAAAATAAGATCTCAGGGTGTTGTGCCCTGCTTACCAGATTCTTTTGACCCTCCAATCGCCTCCGATGACGTCACAGGAAGTGACGAAACGCGTCAGATGACACAAGGTGCGAGAGGCCACGCTCTGTTTGAACTGTCTGCACTGTAAGCAGGTAGAAAGAAACTGCATTGCAGCGCGAGCAGATCACGGAGCAATCACAGTTTACAGCAAATTTGTCATATAATGTTTGCACTGTGAAAGTTTTTGGCCAATAAACCGTTTTTAGAGGTATACGATGAGTTCTTCCTTTTTTCATCCACACATGGAATGGTAATCGAGGAAAGAGCGAGAGGAAGGAGAGGACATCAATATCCTTAGGTCGGATTATAGACCTAAAGCGCGCACGACCTCTCCCTGGTAAGCAGGGCACAACACCCTGAGATCTTATTTTTTACCACCATTCAGCACGGAAAATTTTCAGCACGAGCACTTTATTGAGGAAAAATCTGAAGCATTATTCCACGTGGAAGATTTAAAGCAGCATTATATTTGGGACTGCAAGAGTTATTTTCACATATACATGTTACGGACTGGACACTAAAAAACTTTTTTCTGCACAGAGCACAGCACTTTATTGTTATATTATATATATGATTTTTTAATATACCTGTGTATTTATTCATTTATATATTCACACTACTGTTATATGAAATTACATGCAATTGTTATTTATGAAAAGTAACAAGGGAAAGAAAACACAGCTAGCAAGCGCTGCTTGAACAAAAAAACATCAGGTTCACACATACTACGCTATCTCCCAGAGCAACTGGGCTACAGCAGCAGCTGCACACACATGAAACACTGCATAACAGAGGATTAGCGCTGCCTAAGGTCCACACACCTTTTATCAGAACAGTGAAAACGTTGTCTTTGTGCAGGAACTAATTGTAATAAAGACCAGTCACTGCTGCTCTCTCTCCTTGTGCAGAGTGACTGGTCTTGTTTCCGCCCCCTCCTGTAGCTTTCTGCAGGCAACCTGTAGTGGGCGGAGCCTGTTAATTCCCTCCCACTGGTCATTGCTGCACTCCCTCCTTGTTTAGGGTGACTGGTCTCGTCTCTGCCCCCTCCCGTAGTTTTCTGCAAGCAGCCTGTAGTGGGTGGAGCCTGCTGGGTCCCTCCCACAGCTCTGCTCTCTGTACAGCACAGTGATGATGTCACTGCTACTTTTACAAAGGTAATTTCTGGGTTTGCAAAGGCATTTTGTGCACACAGAGAGTATGCTTTTGACTGTTGAGAAATATATATTAAAATGAAAGTCTTTCTGCCCACAGTTCAGCTTCAAAGTTAATAGAATTTGTTCACATCAGTGTGTCTCACTGTACTATATTGTTAAAAAATGATTCACAGTTTCGTGTAAGCACAAGCTTTCTGGCCCAAACAAATGAATGGTGAGGTGAAATGGACTAAATGTTTTTTAAAATGGAAGGAATAGGAAAGCACGCTAAAATTGTGTATTAAAGTGTGACCTCATGTATAAAAGCACAAGTACAAATCATACTGATGCTACTGCAAGCATGCAAAACTGTGAACAGGACCAGAATACTTTCTCCTCTTATGATTTCCTAAAACGTAGGATATTTAGGCTACATTCACATTGGCGATTAAGGCCGGTGCGAATTGTAGCGGCATTAATCTTTTGATTTCTGCTGCAACTCTCAGCAGCTAGATGCTGCTGCTGACCCAGTTCACTATAATGACAGGTCGCCAGCGGCCGGAGGTATTTGCAGCTGTCCGCACAGCCAGCTATTTCCTGTGGTGATCGCTGCTGCACTTGCTTTGGGTGCGCCAGCAGCAATCACCACAACAAATCGCTTTCTGTTGAGGGGCCCCCTTATAAACGGCTCATAAATAATTGCAGCTGCTGGAGACCTGTCATTATATTGAACCGGGCCTCTGAGAGCCGCAGCAGAAATCAAAAGTTTCTTGCTGCTGCAATTCACACCAGCTTTAAAGAAAAAGTATAGCTAAAGCTCCTCTGACAAACTGCACTCCTCTGACCTGTTTTCTGCTGACAGTGGTCTGA
The DNA here is from genome assembly GCA_018402905.1 of Glandirana rugosa. Classification (NCBI taxonomy): domain Eukaryota; kingdom Metazoa; phylum Chordata; class Amphibia; order Anura; family Ranidae; genus Glandirana; species Glandirana rugosa. The sequence continues at coordinate 258,846 of BLSH010523653.1, forward strand.
AGCTCGCTGTTGGCTGACATCACAGAGCCGGTCCAGGCTGGGGAAAGATCACGACAATAAGGTCGGGATCCACCCAAGAGCCTAGACCTGCACCTGGCTCAGCCTCTCAGCAAACTGCTCTCGCCCCCTCCACAGCCCAGCACTCCAGTGAGCATGTGTGTGTGTGTGTGTGGGGGGGGGGGGGGCAGGTGGTCAGAGCAGACAGTAGTGACTGACCTTCACCAGCTCTTTGCTCATGAAGCACTGAGACCTGAGCGATCTGCAGTGTTTGATCGCTCGGTTCTCAGTGTTAGAGCCGGCGGGGGACAGATGCAGCATCGGACCAATGCTGCATCCACCTAGGTAAGTGTGATTTAAAAAAAATAAAAACATACTTCTCTTTTACCCACTTCCTGCCCGGGCTATAACAGAATGACGGCCGCCGGGAAGTGGTTCAGTTATCCTGACTGGGCTTCATATGATGTCCAGCAGAATAACAAGCCAGCGCACGCCCACGGGGGCACACAGCAATCGATGGTGTGGTGTGTCAGTCTAACAGACTGCAATTCTGATCTAGGTAAAGAGCCTCTGGTGAAGGCTCTTTACCACATGATCAGCTCAGTCCAGTCACAGCTGATCACAGTGTAAGCAGGAAGAGCCGATTGCTGCTCTCCTGACGGGGGTCTGCACTAATTGATTACCAGTCTGGCAGGCCAGGAGACCCGATTATTCTCTTTTGCAGTAAAACAAAACCTAAATATCTTGTTTAACCTTGTAACCGGACAATAAAAAGAGAAGCAGCAAACTGAAGTGCGTGTTTCTGTCACTCTACCCTCTCCTCCTCAGGATGCTTCTTGCACTGCCGAACAACTGACTGGCGTCTTGTGCTGCTTATTCTTCTTCCAGTCTGAGCTCTGCTGCACAGGGACTGCAAGAGGCTGATGTCAGATCAAATTCAGTTACACTACTTACATTAAAAATAAACTATGTGTTAATGAATACAGAGCTGCATTGATTTGCCTTTTATATCTGCATAGAGTTCAGCTTTAACCTCCTTAGCGGTGTTCCCGAGTGTGGCTCGGGGTGGATTTTCAGTACCTAAAGCGGTAACCCCGAGCCACACTCGGGCTTGCATCGCTGGATCCAGGCAATGTTACTCACCTTGTCCCCTGGATCCAGCGATGTCCTCCCGCGGTGTCAGCGTGTCTGCGGGCTGTGTCCGCAGCTCCGATGTCTCTGTGTGCCTCCGGGCTCCATTCCCTGCGAGCGTCGCGTCGCACGGGGGCGGAGACCGGCGGGAAATTCAAAAAGTGAAACACACACAGTACATACAGTACACTGTAATCTTATAGATTACATTACTGTATGAAAACATTACACATCCCATTTGTCCCTAGTGGTTTGCCCAGAGCCCTGCATGCACTTTTATATAATAAATGTCATTCTTTCTGCCTGGAAACATGAGAATGTCCATAGCAACCAAAAAGTGTCCCTTTGCGTCAAAAGTGTTTTTTGATCAGCTAGAAAACAGCGATAGTAAATAAGAATGATTTGCAGAATTGAGTGATACTGATTTTTGGGGAAATTTATCATCAGAAACTGAAAGTGACGACAGCGACAATTCTGCAACTGAGCAAATTTCTGCGTTTTTGGTTTGATTACATTATTGAATTAATGCAAAATAATTGTACCGCTTTCAGCACCAACAATCAGACATAATCATACCGCCAGGGATACTAACCATTGCAGGCCTATAGTACATAAAGCCATATCTCCATGCAGAAAACCATTACCGCTTTCAGCAATAAATTCCAGACTCAGTCATACCGCCAGGGAGGTTAAAGTGTAATCCTGGACAAAGCATTTTTTAACCACTTGCTGACCACCTAACTGTAAATATACATCATGGTTTTGACATTAAATACCTGGGTTTTGGCAGCAGGTAGCTTCTATAACCCGGTATCTTTATTTACAGCAGGTGGCTGGCTTTCAGATAAAAGTGGTCCCGGCAGCGGATTCACCATGGGATCACTTTTATAAGCTGCAGGAGAGGTGGGCAACTGTCTGGTTGCTTCCGAGCTTACCGGAGCCGTTGGTAACCTGGGAACTGATCCAGTGCGGCTGATGGCTAGGCAGGAAGCCGAGTGAGGGTAAGATGGCTTCCACGCGGCTCTATGCCCTTGGAGCGATGTCTGCCATCACTTCCGCCTCTTGGGCATACACAAGGGATTTTATTTTTCCCTTAAAGGCAAAATGTCTTTTTTTTTCTTTTAACCACTTCAGCCCCGGAAGGATTTGCCCCCTTCCTGACCAGAGCACTTTTTGCGATTCGGCACTGTGTTGCTTTAACTGACAATTCCACGGTCGTGCGACGTTGTACCCAAACAAAATTGACATCCTTTTTTTCCCCACAAATAGAGCTTTCTTTTGGTGGTATTTGATCACCTCTGTGTTTATTTTTTGCGCTATAAACAAAAAAAGAGCGATAATTAAAAAAAAAAAAACTGTATTTCTTACTTTTTGCTATAATACATATCCAAAAAAATATATATATAAAAAAACATATTTATTCATCAGTTTGGGCCGATATATATTTTTCTACATATTTGTGGTAAAAAATCGCAATTGGCATTTATTGATTGGTTTGCACAAAAGTTGCCGCGTTTACAAACCACGGGAATTAATTTATGGCGTTTTTACGATTTTTTTTTTTACTAGTAATGGCGGCGATCTGTGATTTTTTAGCGGGACTGCAATATTTCAGCAAACATATTGGACATTTTTGACACTTTTTTGGGACCAATGACATTTATACAGCAATCAGATCTAAAAATATCCACTGATTACTGTATAAATGCCACTGGCAGGGAAAGGATTAACCTGCAAGGGGTGATCTGGGGTTTAACTGTGTTCCCTAGGCGTGTTCTAACTGTGAGGGGGCTGGGCTGCCAGGAGCATAGCAGATGTAATTGATCCTGATGACAGGGATCAGTAGATCGCTGTCATGCCCACTGTCAGAATGGGAACCGCTGTGTTTACATCAGCGGTTCCCTGTTCTTCCTCTCTGGAAGGCGATCGAGGACATCTACTCAGGCAGAGTACGGCGGGCACAAGAGCATTTATAGACGGCGATCTGCGCAACAGAGCCAACTTGTCGCAGTAAATTATGCAAGCTGGTCGGCAAGTTGTTAAAGGTCTTTTTGACCCCAGATCTCTCCATAAAGAGTACCTGTCATGCTTATTTCTATTACAAGGAAGGTTTACATTTCTTGTAATAGGAATAAAAGTGATCAAAAAAAGAAAATTAAATATGGAAAGTATTCACAGTGCTTCACTTTTTCCACATTTTGTTATGTTACAGCCTTATTTCAAAACAGATTAAATTCATTATTTTCTTCAAAATTCTATAAACAATACCCCATAATGTCAATGTGAAAGAAGTTTGTTTGAAATCTTTGCAAATTTATTATGAATAAAAAAAGAAAAAAAAAACATATACAGTATCTCACAAAAGTGAGTACACCCCTCGTGCATGGTGGTGGGAGTTTCATGGTCTGGGGCTGCATGAGTGCTGCCGGGACTGGGGAGTTACAGTTCATTGAGGGAACCATGAATGCCAACATGTACTGTGACATACTGAAGCAGAGCATGATCCCCTTCCTGCAGAGACTGGGCCACAGGGCAGTATTCCAACATGATAACGACCCCAAGCACACCTCCAAGACAACCACTGCCTTGCTAAAGGGTAAAGGTGATGGACTGGCCAAGCATGTCTCCAGACCTAAACCCTATTGAGCATCTGTGGGGCATCCTCAAAAGGAAGGAGGAGGAGCGCAAGGTCTCTAACATCCACCAGCTCTGTGATGTCATCATAGAGGAGGGGAAGAGGACTCCAGTGGCAACCTGTGAAGCTCTGGAGAACTCCATGCCCAAGAGGGATAAGGCAGTGCTGGAAAATAATGGTGGCCACACAAAATATTGACACTTTGGGCCCAATTTGGACATTTTCACTTTGTACTCACTTTTGTTGCCAGTGGTTTAGACATTAATGGCTGTGTTGAGTTATTTTGAGGGGACAGCAAATTTACACTGTTATACAAGCTGTACACTCACTACTTTACATTGTAGCAAAGTGTCATTTCTTCAGTGTTGTCACATGAAAAGATAGAATGAAATATTTACAAACATGTGGAAGGTGTACTCACTTCTGTGAGATACTGTATAAGTATCACAGCCTTTGCTCAGTACTTTGTTGAAGTACCTTGGGCACCAATCACAGCCTCAAGTATTTTTGAGTATGATGCTACAAGCTTGGCACACCTATTTTTGGGCAGTTTCTTCCATTCTTCTTTGCAGGACCTCTCAAGCTCCATCGGGTTGGATGGGGAGCGTCGGTGCACAGCCATTTTCAGATCTCTCCTGAGATATTCAATCGGGTTCAAGTCTGGGCTCTGGTTGTGGGCCGGGCCACTCAAGGACAGTTGTCTCGTAGCCACACCCTTGTGATCTTGGCTGTGTGCTTAGGGTTGTTGTCCTGTTGGAAGATGAACCTTCACCCCAATCTGATGTCCATAGAGCTCTGGAGCAGGTTTTCATCAAGGATGTCTCTCTACATTGCTGCATTCATCTTTCCCTCAATCCTGACTAGTCTCCCAGTTCCTGCCGCTGAAACTTATCTCCACAGCATGATACTGCCACCACCATGTCTCACTGTAGGGATCGTATTGGCCAGGTGATGAGCGGTGCCTGGTTTCCTCCAGACATGACGCTTGCCATTCAGGTCAAAAAGTTCAATCTTTGTTTCATCAGATCAGAGAATGTTGTTTCTCATGGTCTGAGAGTCCTTCAGGTGCCTCCAGGCGGGCTGTCATGCTCCTTATACTGAGGAGTGGCTTCCGTCTAGCCACTGTACCATACAGGCCTGATTGGTGGAGTGCTGCAGAGTTGGTTGTTCTTCTGGAAGGTTCTCCTCTCTGCACAGAAAAATGCTGAAGCTCTTTCAGAGGGAGCATGGGCTTCTTGGTCACTTCCCTAAGGCCCTTCTACCCCGATTGCTCAGTTTGGCTCGGCGGCCGGCTCTAGGAAGAGTCCCTGTGGTTCCAAACTTCTTCCATTTACAGATGATGGAGGCCACTGTGCTCATTGGGACCTTCAATGTGGCAGATTTTTTTCTGTACCCTTCCCCAGATTTGTGCCTCAGTGACAGACAATTCCCTGGACTTATGGCTTGGTTTGTGCTCTGCCATGGACTGTTAACTGTGGGCCCTTATATAGACAGGCGTGTGCCTTTCCCAATCATGTCCAATCAACTGAATTTACCACAGGTGGACTCCAATCAAGTTGTAGAAACAAGAATGATCGGTGGAAACAGGATGCACCTGAGCTCAATTTTGAGCGTCACGGTAAAGGGTGTGAATACTTATGTACATGAGATTTTTTTGTTTTTTATTTTAATAAATTTGCAAAGAATTCAAACAAACTTCTTTCATGTTGTCATTATGGTGTATTGCTTGTAGAATTTTGAGGACAATAATTAATTTAATCCATTTTGGAATAAAACTGTAACATAGCAAAATGTGGAAAAAGTGAAGCGCTGTGAACATTTTCCGGATGCACTGTAAAAAGTAAAATCAATAAGAAAAAAAAATTAAAAGCCCCAGCCCTCCAAGCTCGCATGCAGAAGCGAACACATACGCCAGCGGCACGCTCTCCTGACCGCTGCACTCTCCAGCAGTATGGCTGCGGGTCGGGCGAACTCGATGTCCGCTGGTGAGCAGCGATCGCCTGGCACAGAAGAAAAGCGGGGGACCGCTGATCTATACTCGGCGGTTCCCTGCTCTGTCAGGCGGCATGTAGGAGATCTACCGATCCCTGTCACTGGTATCAGTTAGATCTCTTATGCCCCTGGCAGCCCAGCCCCCTCACAGTTAGAACACGCCTAGGGAACACAGTTAACCCCTAGATCGCCCCTTGCAGGTTAACCCCTTTACTGCCAATGACATTTATACAGTAATCAGTGGATATTTAAATTTCTGATCGCTGTATAAATGCCAATGGTCCCAAAAAAGGGTCAAAAATGTCCGCTGCAATATCGCAGTCCTGATAAAAATCACAGATCGCCGCCATTACAAGTAAAAAAATATATAGTAAAAACGCCATAAATTAATTTCTCATGGTTTGTAAACGCGGCCACTTTTGCGCAAACCAATCAATAAACACCAATCGCAATTTTTTTTTATACCACAAATATGAGAAGGAATATAAATCGGCCAAAACTGATGAATAAATTTGTTTTTTTATATATTTTTTTCGGATATATTTTAGCAAAAAGTAAAAAATATTTTTTTTTTCAAAATTGTTGCTCTTTTTTTGTTTATAGCGGTGATCAGAAGTGACGCAGAGGTGATCAAAAAAGAAATCTCTATTTGTGGGAAAAAAAGGACGTCAATTTTGTTTGGGTACAACGTCGCACGACCGTGCAATTGTCAGTTAAAGCGTCGCAGTGCCAAATCGCAAAAAGTGCTCTGGTCCTAAAGGGGGAAATCCTTAAGTGGTTAAAGTGTATTTTTTTCAAAAAACACAGTATGACATAAAATATTGCAATGACCGCCATTTTATTCTCTAGGGTCTCTGCTAAAAAATATATAATGTTTGGGGATGCAAAAAATACAAATTTTTACTTTTCAACAACAAATGCCAGAAAAAGCCTGGGTCAGTAAGTAGTTAAACTGCTAATTATTTTCTTTTTTTATTTGCCAAGGCAAGGTATAGAATTTCTCAATGCATATATTTTCCACTCCACCACAGATGGTCTATCACCGCCCAAAAGATTTATTGAAGAATGGTCACAAAGGACAAAGTGCAACATTTCAGAGCCACGCAGGACCTCTTGGTCAGGCATAATGGGTTAGAATATCTGCCACATTTTTATTGTTTATGCCCCAACTGTGGAGAGGAATGCAGAGACATAACCCATTGTATGTGGCACCACATCCAAATAGATACAAGAGAAAGAGCAAAATTGGTGTAGGACGTTAACGGTTGGCACTCTAATCCCAAGTAGGAAAAGACTACTCACACATATATAAAATTATAATGTTTATTATAACAATTAAAAAGTGACATAAAAACATGTTGAGAAGAGTTGAGCACTCTACAGAGATATAAACAATCTCCCGTGTGTCAAATAACAAAATGCACAGAGAAACCTAATCAGATGGCCCATGAATGAGTCACTAATAAGACCCTTTGGTGTTGGCACAGTGATTCCGCAGTTTGGCCCTGCATATGGAAGACCATTGTGTATTCTTCTTTCAAGCCCATTCATTAGGGGCGCACGAGCGCCGCCGCCCCCCCATGCATCTGTCCGGCCCCCACATCTACATATCAGGGCGCCGGACCATGAATTGTAATGGGGGGGGGGAGTGCTTTTTAGAAGCACGTGATTAGGGCCAGAGGCTCTAATGGGCTTCAAAAAAGGGTGGGCTCTGCGCCCCAATCCCACCCAGTGTGTGAAAATAGTGAATGAATTTTCGCTATTTTCACACTAAATCTTCTCCCCACCAATCAGGAAGCTGGTCTGAGACGTCATCCTATTGAACGCTTGATGTGGAGTCAGGGAGGAAGCGGCTGGAGCCACTGCTCGCAGCCTGCCACCCTGGAGCGCACCCTCCAGCCTGGAGCCACTGCCCGCACCCACCAGCCTGGAGCCGCTGCCCGTACCCACCAGCCTGGAGCCGCTGCCCAAGCCCCGCACCCGCCAGCCTGGAGCCACTGCCCGCACCCACCAACTAGGAGCTCCTGCCCGTACCCACCAGCCAGGAGCCGCTGCCTGTACCCGCCAGCCTGGAGCCGCTCCCCGCACCCCACACCCGCCAGCCTGGAGCCACTGCCCGCCAGCCTGAAGCTGCTGCCCACACTCCGCCAAGCTGGAGGACACCCGCCACCTAGATCGGGTAAGTGCCGGACCAACCACCAGACGTGCGTGGGGGGGCAGGGTGTTAGTGCCGTGCCGCCGGCTGCACCGGGGGGGGTGGTTGTTTGCCACCCACCCCCTCCCCCCAAAAAAAACACCAGCCGCCGCTGCTTCCTTCAATCTTATTAGTGAATAGTGACTGATTCATGGGCCATCTGATTAGGTTTCTCTGTGCATTTGGTTATTTGACACACGGGAGATTGTTTATATCTATGTAGAGTGCACAACTCTTCTCAACATGTTTTTATGTTACTTTTTAATTGTTATAAAAAACTTTGTAATTCTATATACATGTGAGTAGTCTTTTCCTGCTTGGGATTATAGTGGCAACCGTTAAACTTCTACAGCAATTTTGCTCTTTTCTCCCAACTGTGGAGATTCCTCTCAAGTTCGGGAAACCCACACTACATTATATACCTCACAGAGGCTCTAAAGCTGGCCACAGATTACTTCTTCTTTTGTGATCAGCCAAGGAGAAAAGATGAACAGATTCCTCCATCCACACAAGTGAGGTGGATAGAGAAATACTCCCCACTGACAGCGAAGATCCTCCACTGTCAGAATACACGGATCAGCAGCTGCAGCCCAAACTTTTTCAACCTCTGGCAGAAGTTGAACAGAAGCAGCCACACGTGGATCGGAATTTGTTTGGTCACTGCTGAAATGGCCAACCTTCGATCCATCTATGGCCAGCTTAAAGCTGGCAATACTTTGCTCGAATATTGGTTGATTCCTGCTGGCTCGGCCAAAATTTGAGCAGTGTTTGTTCCCGCCGTAACCACATTGTTCCACAGACGTTGATTGTTCATTCGACCTTTGTCAATGGAGCCTGTTGGAAAATTGGGAGCCGAACAATAACTGCAGCTAATCGGCTTGTTCTGACAGCTGCTGGCAGTGGTTGTCCAAACACAATAGCAATAGGGGAAATCATCCATCCTTGCAGTTGGCATGAATGCAGGAATCAGTTAGATTTCTTTATTTCAACCCACGAGTTTATGGCCATCCCAAAGCCAAAACCAAAAGTGTAATATATTGCAGCTTACCAATCATTAGATGTGGTGGCTGCATTTGTTTTCTTTTTTTAGGCTTTTTCCCTCTGTTTGCACCCAGTGATTTGGCCAGTAACACATCTCCTTTATTAGAGTGCTTCCACTCTGGATAGGGTTGCCACTTTTTCTTTAAGCCAAACCCGAACACTTTAGCGGCACACAGCAAATATATATATTTTTTAGCATACACTATAGGATAACAGATCTGGGACACTTTTGGCTGCTCCAAAGAGAATAGTAATCCGGTGCACATAGTTCCCCCTCACCCTCCTGTCAGGCCCTGTTCCAAGCCACATTCCTGTCTGAAAAATGTGTCTGGGTTTCACAGGGGCTGAAACCCGGACACATGATTCAAAACCCAGACTGTCCGAGTGAATCCCAGACAGGTGGCAACCCTAACTCTATATGGAGTAGCAAGGGGGGCACAGCAGACTGCAGCAGCATTGTCAGTCGGGGGGGGGGGGGTGTTAAATATAGTAGCAGAGTTAGATATACTAACAAACTGAAGCCAAACTTGCATGAATAATTAAAAGCTGATCATTTTAAACATCCCTGCCAGTGTTAGGTGGTTTGTCTCATCCATGTAAACTGATACATTCTGCTGGAGAGCTTATAGTATAACTAAAGGCAAAACTTTTTTTTTAGTGTTGGATGGAGTGGAGAGGAATTAGAACACCTTTCAGTTTTTATTGCTGTCTGTGCCCCCGTTAAGGAGATTCCCCCCTCTCTATTTGTCCTGTTTATCATTATCATTGGAAATGAAAGTAAGAGAAATTTCCCACATTTTGGGAAGTCCCCAGAAAAGTAATAGAGGGGAAATCTTCCAATGGGGACACGAGTTCTGGTGACCTGGGGGGTCCCCAAGGAATTCCCTAGCTTTACAGGGATTTCCTCTCATTTCCTGTTTGGCTATGGGACAGGAAGTGAAGGGAAATCTCTGCAATGAGACAGAGATGGCGAAAAAAAATCTGACCGGGGTTATCACTCTCCCTTCATCTATCCAAAATGAAAAAAAAAAAAGTTTTGCCTATAGTTCTACTTTAAATTATAACTAAAGGCACAACTTTTTTAAGTTTGGATAGAGTGGAGAGGGATTAAAACCCCTGTCAGTTTTTATTGCTGTCTGTGTCTCCATTAGGGAGATTCCCTCTCTCTATTTGTCCTGTTTACCATTATCATTGAAAGTGAAAGTAAAAGAAAATCCCAGATTTTGGGTTGTCCCCAGAAAAGTAATAGAGGGGAAATCCTCCAATGGGGGCACTGGTTGTGGTGAGCTCGGGGTCCCCAAGGATTTCCCTTAATTTGCAGGGATTTCCTCTCACTTCCTGTTTGGCTATGGGACAGGAAGTGAAGGGAAATCACCACAATGAGATGGCGAAAAAAAATCTGACAGGGGTTGTAACCCTAAAGCCTCATACACACGCTGCCGATTGTCGTACGACCGCACGTCCAACTTTTCCCAAAATCGGCTGTCCATGATTTTGTCTAGCGTACTGACGGGAGTAAAGTTATCGTTTGACAAATGTGAACGTAGTGACGTGCTACAAGCGTATAAAGAGGAAGTTCACTTAAATGTGAATTGTGAATTACGAACGCAAGGTTAAACGAACGAACACTTCCGTTCGTTCCTGGGTTCTGAACATGCGTGTTTGTACTTACAACTTTTGTTTGTCCAACTTCTGTACAGACGAGCCAAAATCGGACGACGCCTTGTCAGTATACAAAAGTTTTCTAGTCGAATGGAGCGTACTAACGGTCGGATTATCAGGACACAGGCTGTCATATGACAATGTTCGGCCGATACTTGTACCGTGTGTAGGGGCCTTTACTCTATCCAAAAGGAAAAAAAAGTTTTGCCTATAGTTCTACTTTAAGCTTTTGAAAAACAACAAACTTGCTGGCTGAATCACCAGATGTAAATAGAAGGAAGAAAGCCCTGGTTAACACTGACACAATGCGGGGAAACTCACAAGATTTGCTGCGTTTCCAGCATAGCAATCACATTGTGATCTGCTGCAGGTGTCAAAAATAGTTAACGACACCCCTAACGCAGGTCGCAGAGCATAGTACATCTGCCTTAATCGGATCGCATGAGTGCTCACACCCGTGCAATCTGATTCCAGTGCGGCTAAAAAGGGTCCTGCACCATTTTGGTACGGATGGGGTGCGATTTGAGCCATACAAAAATGAATGGCTCAAATCACACCGCACAGGCATTGCATGTGATTTGCACAGGAATGCAGTGTGATTCTTGTGCCAGTAACATGCATTGTGTCGCATCGCAGCAGTGTGAACCTAAGCTAAAAAAGAGAACAAATGCAGCCACCACATCTAATAACTGGTAAGTTGCAATATAATGAATATTGGGTTTAATACTGCTTTCATGCTACAACTTGGGCACCATTCACATTAGCACATCTCCAAATTACCATCTAGTAAAGTGAAAAGAAAAACAATTTTTGTCTGGAATAACATTTAAGAAAAACTCTTCTAAACCAGCCGGTGTCTGAAGAACAGTCATTATATTTAAAGTAGAACGATAGGTCATTTTTTTTTTGCATTTTGGATAGCGCTAGGAACGTTCATAACCCCCTTCTATTTTTTTTTTTTTCACCATCTGTGTCCCATTGTGGAGATTTCCCTTCACTTCCTGTTCCATAGCCAAACAGGAAGTGAGAGGAAAGCCCTGCAAGTTAACCACTTCAGCCCAGGAAGGTTTTACCCCCTTCTTGACCAGGCCATTTTTTGCGATTCAGCACTGTGTTACTTTAACTGACAATTGCGCTGACGTGCGACACTGTACTCAAATAAAATTGTCGTCCTTTTTTTCCCACAAATAGAGCTTTCTTTTGGTGGCATTTGATCACCTCTGCAGCTTTTATTTTTTGCGCTATAAACAGAAAAAGGCCAACAATTTTGAAAAAAAAAACAATATTTTTTACTTCTGCTATAAAACATCCAATAAAGAAATGCCAAACAGGAAGGGCGTGGACCTGAAAATCAAGAGAGTTACTTGGGGACCCCCAGGTCATCAGAACTCGTGTCCCCATTGGAAGATTTCCCCTCTATTACTTTTTTGGGGGCAACCCAAAATTTGGGATTTTCTTTTACTTTCACTTTCAATGATAATGTTACCCGGGACAAATAGAGAAAGTGAATCTCCTTAATGGGGCCACAGACAGCAATAAAGATTGACAAGCATTCTAATCCCCCTCCACTCCACCCAACACTAAAAAAAAAGTTTAGCCTTTAGTTATACTTTGATGTATTATTTTTACTCTTCTTGGAGATCTTCATCGTCCTGGAATATATCCTCCTCATCGTTGACTTGTTGAGTATCTGTCTGTTCAAATAGCGACTCAAAAAATTTGCTAACCTTGTCCTTCAACAATGTCTGTCTCTCCCTTTCCAGAAAGCTCCTGTCCGGGGTCACAGTGCTGTTACAGATTAGTTCCTGTAAGATCTTCCTCCTCTCAGTCTTCGACAAGCTGACATGAATTCTCAGTTTCTTCAGCTCACTAGAGGATGGATTCTTTGCAGTGGACGATCTCTCTGTGAAATCCAATTTGCGTTCCGAGACAGAAACCGATTTTATTTGCGACTGTAATCGTGAAGCCTTGGCCGGGGCGGTCTGACTCCTGTTGACTGCAGGTACACCAACACCACTGGTAGGCCCAACCTTGGAAAGTCTGTTTATGGAAGGTCTATCAGTCCATGCCTGCCGAGGCTTTGAAGGCCCTGGCAGTTGAGTGTCACCATTTTGAAGGCCTTGGTCATCACTGACCAAACTTTTCCTGGTCTGTAAAAATGAAGGTGAATGTTGCAGTTTACTTTCCCTTCTTATAACCTGCGATTCCTTGAAATCAGAATTCAGTTCCTTCACCCCAGACTCCGAATTTTTGCTGTTTGAATCTCTTCCGTCTGTTTCCATTAAGTTCTCATCTCTCACAAGCCATTGAGCTGACTTAGTATTCCCTTTGCCCTCTTTCGTTTCATAGCTCCTCCTGGCTCTTTCATTCCCTGAAACTTTGCCAGACCTGATTGAATTCTTGGCAGGGAAAGAACATCGAGTTTCGCTCACAAAGTCCTGCTCAGTTTTTTCATCACGTAACTGCGAAACCTCACCACCTTCATCCACTCCAAACTCAGTTTTAGTTACTTTTCTTCTCTGTTGATCGGGATCTGAAATTTCACTCTTGAAAACCTGCGTGGACAGAGGTGGCGTTTTATTTTGCGAGGACCTGCGACCTTCGTCCGTTTTCTTTAAATCCACAATTACGACTTCTCCCGGCACTGTTTGTGCAGCAACCTGCCCAAAACTCGATTGGTGAAGAGAGCTGAACTCTTGAGCGCCTGTGCAGTATCCAGAGTTGGCCTTGATGTCTTTTAGGAAGTCCTCCATATCTCGGATGTTCTTATGGATGGTGGCTAAAGAATGGATGTGCTTTTTTGTGATCTCTCGTTTATAAAGCTCGTAGCGCACCTTGGCAGTGTTGTTCAGCATCTGGGCCTTCAGATAGTTTCCTCCGAATGAGCTGAGGTTCATGATGGCCGAGTTCTGAAATTCTGGAACAGAAATCCTCAGGGCTGCTGATAGTTGTTCTTGTGGCAGAGAGACGATATTTTTACACCATGTAATTGCTCCATTAATTGCTGCATTTTCCAGGTGTCTGGGTTATGCATTTATCATACTGATGCAAACAGAACTTTCCTTCTAGCGTCAGAGATGAAGCTGCAGTGTTCTTCCTGCGATTAATCCTGTGCAGCTGGGGAAGGTTTGTGTTGTTGGTAGCAGCAGTGGCTCATAGCAGCCTTTCAACGACTGTTGCTGTCAAGCTGTTTGGACAATTGAGCCTAAAAATGACTGCAAGCAAGAGAAGCTGGTATTGTCACTTGGTCGCACAATGGACATTCTTTTCATTGAAAAGAGCAAACTAATGTTATTGGAATCTGTCACACAAAGCTGAAATAACTGAAATGCTACTGCTAGCGACAGCCATCAGACATTGACAGGATGGTGCATGCGTTTCTAATGTCTATGAAGGAGGGAGGGGAACGCTGCAGGAGCTGGCTGTGTTGGGGGCAAACCTGGTTTATCCACAAGGCAATATAAACAGCAACTTAAGGTCCCATTGATGTCCTGGATGGCCCTGCCACAACCCCTGCGCTCCTGCAGTAATTCATGACCCGTCACCTGTGACCTGACAGATCTGTGCAACTGCCACTTCACAAGGGACAATTCAGTTGTAGGCAGTTGCTGTTTTATGGGGTCATGCCAGTACAGAGGGAATGGCTTCCCTGTGGCCATCGCAACCAATCAAAGGGATAAGAAGGAGGACTGCCACCATGCCTAGGGTACTAGTCTACCTTAATCTTTATTGCTTTGGGAAAACAATAGTAAAATCTCACCAGCCAATTGACTTTTCCCCAGGCAGACACAGTCATGGAATGTAGTCCAGGGACATGGAAGGGCCAACAGACATACAAATGTTTCTCAGGCTCGGATCACACTGCTGCGACATGGGATCCAACCTGTGAGACCCCAAGTCACATGACATGTCATATTCAATGTTTCCCTATGAGAGCCGTCTTAACCGATACTACACAAGTTGCTCCAACTTTAGAAAAGGTTACTGCACTACTTTAGTCAGACTTGGGTGCGATTTCAGCCCTTCTAAGGCTCCTAAATCACATCCAAGTCAGAAGGAAGTTGCAGGCAAAGTCGTATGACTTTGCCATTGCAGACATATACCCAGTGAACTGACTGGCCTCATGTGATGCACAGAGATTGAGGCTGAGTTCACACTATCTTTGCATGCGACTCACAGCAGGGGTCCAGCGCGTCCTGGTTCACCGTTTCAGATCCGATTTCAGCCCGAATTATAGGCTGAATTTGGACCTGAAATGGACCAAAAGGTGCACAGGGCTCCTGTGCAAATTTACACCGGAGCCGCAGCAGAGATATGTGAACCAGCTCCATAGAGCTGTTGCGAATTGGATGGATGTGTCAGCCTAAACAAAATCTTCTTCATAAATTGTGCAGGTTTATCTGAAGTCTTTCTACATCTGATCAAAGTGCAGAATTTATAAAGCTTGTCTGAGCTGTCAGAAAAAAGAGAGCAGAGAGCTGAAGTTACACTCTGCAGATCTCAGTGAGAAGAGCTCTGAGAGCTGATTGGAGGGAAGGGACCCCCCCCCTTTACACAGCACACAGGAACAGAACTGAGGCTGTCAATCTACTGGAGTTCCCTCCCCTGTTACCTTTTTTCTCTTGGTGTCAGGAATTCAGAACACTGAGTGTCATTTCTGTCTGCTGCTTTATTCCTCTGCTATCAGCATGAATCACTACTGACAAGTTTTCCTGACACCAAGAGAAAAAAGGTAACAGGGGAGGTTCACATACCTATTGACAGGGATAAGCTTTGTTCATATATATGTGGGTGTGGTTTGCAGTCTGGTGTCTTTTGTGTTTCTGTTCAACAATTCAGGTGTGATTCAGGTGCAAATTTTTCCCTGAATTCGCACCTGAATTGGACCCAAAAACGTACAGGACCCTTTTCAAAACTGCACTGCAGTTGCCCCTGACATGTGTGAACTCGCTCCATTGAAAGGTGGTCAC
>BLSH010523653.1:318117-328837 GCA_018402905.1 Glandirana rugosa
CCTAACATGTTACTTTTATAGCACAATTATGCCCCCTCCCACCTCACATGATACCACAGTGCCCAGGGCAGCTGCCCCCTTCTGCCCAGCCATTGTCCCGGCCCTGACAGCACCCCAGTATTATCTGCAGTCCTAACTCTATACATTTTGAGAGCCTCCATCATAGGAGCATATATATAGTAATGGATAGATTGAGGGCAGGTGAGCCTGGAGGGAGCCCACTCCTCCTTAAAGGCATAGGGGCGCACTGGACACCCAGAAAACAGCAAAACGGCAGTCAAGGTTTCAAATATTCTGATTAGGGGCCATTCATATTGGTTCCATTAAAAATGCATATTGTGTTTTTGATGTGTTTTAGTTGACTTTTCTGGAGGCCTGACTCCCAGCAAGCACCTGTAAAAATGGATATGTGACTCAATTGGTGACTGAAATGGTCCTCACAACAAGTCACAGGAAGCACCCTCATGGCTAACTGAGGACAAAATTAGGAATAGACTTAGGAATAAAAACGTATAGTTAATAAGTCACTGGGACCAGATGGCTTACACCCGAGGGTCCTTAAGGAACTCAGTCAAGAAATTGCCAGACCATTATACATAATTTTTAAGAACAGTCTATTGACTGGTATGATACCAGCTGATTGGAGAAAAGCCAAGGTAGCACCAATATATAAAAAAGGACCAAGGTATATTCTTGGGAACTACAGACCAGTTAGCTTAACATCGATAATTTGCAAGCTCTTGGAAGGAATCATAAGGGATTACATACAAGATTATTGTAATGAGAACGGTATCATTAGCGGTAATCAACACGGTTTCATGAACAATCGTTCTTGTCAAATCAATCTATTAACCTTCTATGAGGAGGTGAGCTGCCATCTAGATAAGGGAAGGCCTGTAGATGTGGTGTATCTGGATCCTACAAAGGCATTTGATACAGTTCCTCACAACCGTTTACTGTACAAACTAAGGTTCCTCAACATGGATCAAAGGGTGAGTACCTGGATTGAGAACTGGTTACAGGGGAGAGTCCAGAGGGTGGTAATAAATGGGGAATACTCTGAATGGTCTGGTGTAGAAAGTGGGGTTCTCCAGGGATCTGTCCTGGGACCAATCATATTCAATTTATTCATAAACAATCTGGAGGATGGGGTTAATAGCTCAATCTCAATATTTGCAGATGATACCAAGCTAAGCAAGGAAATAATTGCTCCACAGGATGTAGAAACCTTACAAGAAGATCTGAACAAATGAACGGGGTGGGCAGACAAGTGGCAATGAGGTTTAATGTAGAAAAATATAAAACAATGCCTTTGGGTTCCAAGAATATGAGCGCAAACTACTCACTAGGGGGGGAGCCTCTGGGGGAATCTAGGATGGAAAAGGCCCTAGGGGTCCTAGTAGAGGACAGGATCAGCAATAGCATGCAATGCCAAGCTGCTGCAAGCAAAGCAAACAAAATATTGGCATGCATCAAGAAGGGGATAAACTCCAGGGATAAATCAATAATTCTCCCACTCTACAAGTCTCTGGTGAGGCCGCATCTGGATTATGCCGTCCAGTTCCTCAGGAAGGATGTCCTGGTATTGGAAAGGGTTCAGAGAAGGGCAACAAAGCTACTTAAGGGACTGGAGGACCTTCATTATGAGGAAAGATTACAAGCACTGAACTTATTCTCTCTGGAGAAGAGACGCTTAAGAGGGGATATGATTTCAATGTACAAATACTGTACTGGTGACCCCGCAATAGGTACAAATCTATTCCGCACAAGGGAGCACACAAAGACACGCGGCCATTCACTATAATTAGGAGAAAGTCGGTTTAACCTTAAACTGCATAGAAGGTTCTTTAAGATAAGAGCAGTGAGGATGTGGAATTCTCTTCCACAAGCAGTGGTTTCAACTGGGAGTATAGATAATTAAAAAAAACTATTAGATGGGCACCTAAGGGACCATAACATTGAGGGATATACATTGTAGATTGACTAAAAGCACGCACATAAGTTGGACTTGATGGACTTGTGTCTTTTTTCAACCTCACAAACTATGTAACTATGTATTTAGCGCACCATAATTGCAACTGCAGTGCATTTTTGAAGTATTTCTCATTGGTTTTAATGTGGTGGAGGAATCCTCCCTCTGTGCTATTGTGTTCTGATGGCAGGGAGCCATAATACAGTGATCAGTGCTGCCGGCTATATGCGGCGGCACTGATCGATCAGGAAACTTGCATGGTACAACCAGGGTGCCCATACATGGATCAAAATTCAGCCGGTCCCTGCTGAACCAGCTGAATTTTTATCCATGTATGGCTGGCTAAGATTTCCTTCAGTGTTTACTGTGAATTAGAGAAAAAAGTTGCCTTCCAAGGCGTGCCACCATCCTATAAGTCAAGCAAAATTAAAATATATGGGAGTAGCCCATATAGTATAAGGTGGACTTTGCAGGCACACACGAGACTAAGAAGATATGATAAAATATATTTTTATTATACAATCTTTAAAAAAAATGCATTGTATCATACTCTGATGTAACTTAGTCTTCCTATCCTGTAGAGCAGCCATTCTCAACCTTTTCAACACCGAGGAATCCTTGAAATAATTCTCCGGTCTCGGGGAACCCCTGCTAAAAATGAAGAATCTACAACTCATGATACATTAGTGTGATGGTCAGTGGGAAGAATGCCCCCTACACTTGTGGTCATTGGGAAGAATTCCCCCCTTACAAAATAGCTAAAAAGATCAATGATGTCATTGGGATTTATCTGAGTGGTAGAAATTGACCATTGCTCAAGGAACCCCTAGCAACCTCTGGAGGAACCCTAGGGTCCACGGAACCCTGATTGAGAAACCCTGCTGTACCCACATATATATATTTTAACTATGTAGTCTTCTTCAGATATTTTTTTTTTAAAGATTGTATAATAAAAATATATTTTATCCTATCTTCTTAGTCTCGTGTGTGCCTACAAAGTCCACCTTATACTATATGGGCTCCTCCCATATATTTTAATTTTGTCTTACAGTGAATTCGTTTTTCTGTTTTATTGCCCCATGTGTTGCACATCCCTCCAGTCTTCCCAGTAATCCTTTCCTTTCTCCCTCTGGCTATAGAGCTGAAAGTTCCAGCTGTGCGCCTTTTTCCTTTATTGGTATAAATTGTACCTTATGGGACCTGAGACTAAAGACGGCAATATTCGGAATGGACCAGATCAGTGTCTATGTGGCAAAATACAGGACAGCCCTAAACAATTATTCCGGGAAAGAATATGATTGCATGGTTAGAACGCCTTTCTGGGTTGCCAATGTTTTCCACAATGCGGGCACTATCTACCGGGGTATATTTGATTTAAATCACTGGTAAAAAGGCTTGATTTAAATCATAATTTTTAAAGGGTAACTGTCATCTCTGTCCCGCAGCAGCTCCTCCTCTGACCCGCTGTTGACTCACCGACAGTCCCATTCACTTTAATGGGACGGCTGGTGATGTGGCAGTGACACAACAAGGTGAGGGACTTGGCGGCAGCAGGTGAGTGGATGCCCGCTAGCGGGCGCTGCCATGATGGATCTGAAATGACAGGTGCTCTTTAAATGTAAGGGCTTATTCTTGCTGGTAGTTAGAATCTTTAATATTTGCAAACAAAATTAAGGTTTCCTATTTAGAATAATAAGCTGTCATTTTATTAAAACAGCGATATCAGAACCGATTCAATCATACAGTTTGCAGTGTACATAGATGTGCAAAACAATGGGATAAAGGAATATTCCTGAACTTTTGTTTTATCTCATGGTTATGGTGAAATTATGTGAATGCATCAATGCAGTGCATGTTATCTCAGCTTGCAGAGGTTGGATTCATTGAATGAGTTTACCAAAAATGTAAATATTGCAGAATATACAGCCTCATAACCAAGCACCATTTCATGCTGAATAAACTAAATTATTAATGTATCTTAAATAGAGAACTATCTTTAGATAGATAGATTTTTACTCCAAAAGCATTTTATTAAACACTTCCCTACCGAGCCATTGTAAAATGACGTCGGCAGGGACACTCCGTTGATCCGAGCGGACGTCATCACACCCGCCTCTACTGCGGTGATCGGGGATCGGGCATGACCCTCAGGGTAAAGAGCCAATGAAATTGGCTCTTTACCACATGACTGGCTGTGTCCAATCACAGCCGGTCACATTATGTAAACAAACTGCGGTAACAAGCTGTTACTGGGTTCTCCCTCTCACAAATCGATCGTGTGTGAGAGGGAGATTGCGGTAACAGCTTGTTACCGCTTAGTGTACATGCCAAGCACACTGATTGCCCCCCCAGTAAAGAGGACCTGTCACCTGTTCATCAAAGTACCTGTCACCTGCCCATCAAAGTACCCGAGTACCTGTCACCTGCTCATCAAAGTACCTGAGTACCTGTCACCAGCCCATCTGAGTACCCGAGTACCTGTCACCAGCCCATCTGAGTACCCGAGTACCTGCCACCAACCCATCAGAGCACCCGAGTACCTGTCACCAGCCTATCAGAGTACCCGAGTACCTGTCACCAACCCATCAAAGTACCCGAGTACCTGTCACCAACCCATCAAAGTACCCAAATACCTGTAAACCAGACCATCAGCATACCCGAGTACCTATCATCTGTCCATCTGAGTACCCGAGTACCTGTCACCAGCCCATCAAAGTACCCAAGTACCTGTCACCTACCCATCAGAGTACCCAAGTACCTGTCACCTGCCCATCAGAGTACCCAAGTACCTGTCACCAGCCCATCAGAGTACCCGAGTACCTGTCACCAGCCCATCAGATACCCGAGTACCTGTCGCCTGCCCATCAGATTACCCGAGTACCTGTCACCAACCCATCTGAGTAACCGAGTACCTATTTGCAGCCCATCAGAGTACCCAAGTACCTTTTACCAGTCCATTAGATTACCCAAGTACCTGTCTCCAGCCCATCAGAGTACCTGAGAACCTATCTGCAGCCCATGCCTCGGGTGTTTGCTTTCCAAAATTAGGTAATTTTGTGGGTAATTCCACTGTCCTGGTGCTCCAGGGCCTTCAAAAGTGTGATAGGTATGAATTACATTTTATGTGTAATTTATGCTCCTAGAACGCCTGACGGTGCTCTCTGCATGTTGGGCCTCTCTATGTGGCCAGGCTGTGTAAAAGTCTCACACATGTTGTATTGCCATACTCGGAACGAGTAGCAGAATATATTTTGGGTGTTATTTTTGCTATGTACATGCTATGAGTTTGAAATATCATATAAATTGACCACTTTGTGAAAAAAAAATAAGTTTTCATTTTCTTTCCACGTTTTCGGAAGACTTGTGGAAAAAAAGGAACCATACAAAAGACTCATAATGCCTCCTAGAATATATGTTGGAGTGTTTGCTTTCCAAAATGGGGTCATTTTGAGGGTAATTCCATTGCCCTGATGCTGCAGGGCCTTCAAAAGTGTAATAGCTGGTTAGGAAATTATATGTGTAATTTATGCTTCTAGAACGCCTGAAGGTGCTCCCTGCATGTTGGACCTCTCTATGTGGCCAGGCTGTGTAAAAGTCTTACACATGTGGTATGGCCATACTCGGGATGAGTAGCAGAATATATTTTGGGGGTTAATTTTTGCTATGTACATGCTATGTGTTAGAAATATCTTATAAATTGACTACTTTGTGTAAAAATAAAAGCGTTTTCGTTTTCTTTCCACGTTTTTCAAAGACTTGTGGAAAAAAATGAACCATTCAAAAGACTCATAATGCCTCATAGAATATACGTTGGGGTGTTTGCTTCCCAAAATTGGGTCAGTTTGTGGGTAATTCCGTTGTCCTGGTGCTCCAGGGCCTTCAAAAATGTAATAGGTCGTTAGGAAATTAGATGTGAAATTTCTGCTCCTAGAATGCCTGACGGTGCTTCCTGCATGTTGGACCTCTTTATGTGGCCAGGCTGTGAAAAAGTCTCACACATGTGGTATCGCCATACTTGGGGCGATGGATGAGCTAGTTTGGGGTGGAGGAACTTGACTGGCTTGCACAGAGTCCTGATCATAACCCGATAGAACACTTTTGGGATGAATTAGAGCGGAGACTGCGAGTCAGGCCTTCTCATCCAACATCAGTGCCTAACCTCACAAATGCTCTTCTGAAAGAATGGTCAAACATTCCCATAGACACTCCTAAACCTTGTGGGCAGCCTTCCCAGAAGAGTTGAAGCTGTTATAGCTGCAAAGGGTGGGCCAACTCAATATTGAACCCTACGGACTAAGACTGGGATGGCATTAAATTTCATGTGCGTGTAAAGGCAGGCGTCCCAATACTTTTAGTAATATTTAATTTATATCAGACCAAAGCAACATTGTTCCCGGTGTTCTGTCGAGAAATGCCTCCCGTCGAAAAATACCCCCGATGGGTCTGAGCATGCGCAATAACAAACGTCACTCCAGCTGATATGTTGATGACGTAAACACAGCACAGGTTGTAGGGAAGCAGCACATGGCCGGTCCTGATGCATCCCTACAGCCCAAGCAGAATGCAGGAACACTGTGCACGGTTCTTACTAAGGATTGCAATGTGTTGGTGTTCAGTGACGTGCTGCCTGGCAGGCGGGCGGCTGGTTCCAATCAGCGATAGCGATGCGTCCTTTCACAGCTGGAGAGTGGACTGTGAAACCACAGCTTGGCCCTGGCCTTCACATGTGCTCAGCTTCCATCTCAACCCACACGGGAACGCCATGGGGCTCGCTGTTAACGCTTTCTTCTCAATCTTCCATGTCTTTCAGTTTACATTGCATTTCCAGATTTACACTGTGCAAAATAAAAACAGACACTTCCACGTTTTAATGCAAAACATTAAAAATGATGTTCTTTGAGCTACAGCTGTCACGTGTGGATGACCATAGTAATGAAAAGCTGCACCGCTATATAAACCTGCACACGGGAACAGGCACCCTGGGTGCAGAAATTCTGTGGCCATAGGCATATGGCTTTACTAGGTCAGGGCTGTTGTTAGAAATCACAGGGCCCCATACAGCTTTAGCTGACAGGGGCCCCTGAGGACATAGATTCATCAGTCCCTTTCTTTGCAGCCTCAGCTGCACAGATGAATGAATTGGAAGCACTCTGAAGATTTTTGCTCATTTATATACGGAAGCTTGGTAAACACCGTTTACTATGCTTCAGTAATGGATGGACACAGGAGTGATCAGTACTCATCACTCCCTGTGTTCATTCAGGAAAGGAAGGGGCCTATAAATTATATGTTTACCGGCCCCTTTCCCCGCTCTCCATCCTGAAACATTCCCAGCAGCTTCCTGCAGTAGAGGAGGGAAGCCAGCGGGGCTGTGGGAGAAAGGGGCACACAGGGGGGCCCGGGCAGCAGATTGAAGGGGTGCATGTGCTAGAACCACTCCCCTGCAGTGCAGCCGGAGGGAGGTGCTGGCAGTGCTGAAGGGGAAGGCAGAAGAGGATCGGTGTGTGCAGTAATACAGTACAAACAGCCCTCCTGCTCAGCAGGTGCCTGGGCCCCCCTTTTGAACTGATGAGGCCCGGGCTCAGTACAGGAGGGCTGGCTGTACTGCCTTATCAGCGCCCTGACCAAGGTACACGTATAAGTGGCATGGTAGACAAGTGGTAAATCAAGCTCTCTACTGCTGTTGCAGTAAGAGCCAGCAAAGGGATTTCTAGTAGAGCCACCCAAATATTTTTATGGGGCTCTCAAAGGGCGCTCTCCCAACCCCCCACCGGCAGCACCCACCGTGGTTTTTCCGTTCTGGGGAGCCCAGAAACTGCAGGAAATGACCAGTGAGAGCAAGAGGAACCCGGGGGAACATCTGTTCCCCAATCCCTCCTGCAACTAATGACCCTGGTGTTTTACATCACTTCCATGGTTTCAGCTGTCATTCCCTCTAGGTAGTGTGGCCAAGGATGCAGCTATTCAAGCACAATGAGGCACCAATATCTCCATAAAAGTACTTTTCACTTGCCCATAATTTCACATAGGGGGCTTGTAGTCTACCTTGCAGTAGCAATAAAGGTACAAAAAAAAGTGTAAAAAAAAAATAAAAATGATATAAAATAAATACAATTAATATTAAAGCGGTTGTCTACCCTTTTTGTTTACTTCTACCTACAGGTAAGCCTAGAATAAGGCTTACCTGTAGGTAAAATGAATATCTTCTAAACCTGTATGGTTTAGAAGATATTCCCTTTCTAATGTAATAAATCGTTACGGCGCATGCGCCGTATACGTCTCGGCAAAAGCCGGCATTTGTTCCGGACCCTGCCGGGGAAAACGAGCCCCGCGCGCATGCGCGGGAGTGACGTCTCGCGGCTCCGGCCAGTCACAGCGCCGGAGCCGCGTACCCGGAAGCAAGATCCGGGTGAAGATGTCCGCTGCCACGGAGGGGACCAAGCGGCTCGGTCGGATCTTCGTTCAAGGTGAGTATTTCATAATGAGCTAGTATGCGGTGCATACTAGCTCATTATGCTATTATCTTGCAGGTTTTTATTTTTTTTAAAAAAAAAATTTCAGTAGACAACCGCTTTAAAAAAATTATAACGCTTCCCCATACACATCCCATGTAAAAAAATACAGCAAAGGGCGAGCGCATGTATGTAGACATAAATGACCCCACATATAAGGGTATTGTCACAAACGTCAGAGTGAGAGCAATAATTCTAGGGCCATAGTTCACCATTACTTCTAAATGGATAACATTGGAGAATATTGGATAGTATCGTTTTTTTTTTTGTGATTTCATGAGCATATACAATTATAGAACCTGGCATATTTGATAACTATTTACTCAGCACAGCATCCTTTTTTATATTTTACTAAAACTTTGGGTATAATATTGTGTTTTTTTGCACTAAAACTCATTTCAGTGTATTTCTTCCTAAAAATATGATCACCCCCACCCACATCACCAACCTCATCTGCAGATATCGTGCAAATCGTCCTTTTCCCAAGACATCTTGCTCTCTAGCTCCCTTGTTGTTTCCTCCCATGCTCACTTCCAGGACTTCTCCAGAGCCTCTCCCATCCTCTGGAACTCCCTACCCCAGTATGTCCGGTCAGCTCCTACCCTGCCCACCTTTAGGCAGTCCTTGAAAATGTATTTATTCAGGAAAGCCTTCACCTAAAAACTGTATTGGAGACTCATCCTCTGCAGCCATAGATGTGCGCAGCCTATTGCATTAGGGTGTGCACCACAAAGCGCAAACAAACACGAGTGTGTGTATATGTCAGAAGGGCAGAGATCGGTGTCAGTAGTTTATTTTTATTTTGTTTTATTTCTTTTTTTACAATTTTGTTTTTTTTTATTATTTTTTTTACAATATTTTATTATGTTTTTTTTTTTACAATTTTATTTAGCAGCCCTGCTGGGGGGCTTTGATGAAATATCAGGGGTCTAACCAGACCCCTGATGTCTCACTTTTGAGTCAAAGAAAGAGACTGAGGAGAGAGATTCCCCCGTCCCTTTCTCTGCAGCCAGGCAGCAGGGGGAATCTGCACAGTACAGGGTGATTGGGGTGTGCCCAGGCACACCTGCCACCCTATGTGCTCCACGACCAAGGCCCTCCTATTCCTTCTGTATTGAACTGTATTGTAATTGTACTGCCCCCCGCCCCCCTATATTGTAAAGTGCTGTGCAAACTGTTGGAGCTATAATAATAATAGTTTGGTAAATAACTGTGCAAATATTGTGTGAAATAAAAAAAATTGCAACTACCAACTGACATTTTCTTCTCTAGGGTCTCTGCTTTCAGAAAAGATATACTTTTTGGGGGGTTTAGAATAATTTCCAGCAAAAATGCAGATTTTTATGAGTAAAATAAAAAATTGCCCCAGTAGGTAAGTGGTTAAGCAAGTAGCGATGTGAACCCGCATACAGTCCTCGGTACGTGGCAGCTGTGTATACTGGGAGCAGAAATATACCTGCAGTTTACATTATAAAGCCTCATGCACCCCTGGGCTTGAGGCCTATAGAAACTGCTGGTGCTATGAAAACACGGATCATGTTAAAAAGATGATTTCTCCATTGCCTGTGAATGTACTGGGGCATCTGCATGACATATTAAAGGGGACGGGCGCTCCGTAGCTTCTGCAGCTGTATTGGCACGCAGTCAAAGGGCAGGATGCCTGTCTGGCAGACAGGAAATGGGGCAGTGTGGAATTCCAGAGTCACCGCTGCTGCAGAGGTTACATAGCAGGCTGGTGTCTCTCTGCTGCCTGCAACATCTGTTTCTGCTACACACAGCCCCTGACCTTCCTCTATCTACACCGTCCTCAGGCTGGACCCCAGGGACCTCCTACCTTCAAAATGACCTCTGTGCCCCTCTTTGTCTCAGCATACGTTAGCCTTCCACCCAAACATTTGCTTCCGGTTGACTTAATAAAGAAATAAATGTTTCTTAAAAAGAAATAATAATTTTCTTTCCTTGTGATTACTGTATATTCAACCATGGTCAGCGTAACGTACACTATATTGTCAAAAGTATTGGGACGCCTGCCTTTACACGCACACAAACTTTAATGGCATCCCAGTCTAAAGCCTCTTACACACGGGACGACGATCGTATACAACAGGTCGTATGGAACGACCGTTGTATGCGAAATCGATCGTTCCTACGTGCAATTAGAACAGCCGACATACGGTGGTCGTACAATGGGAGTTGTATGAGAAAACTAGAAAACTTGGTCGTACCAACAAGCGCT
>BLSH010523653.1:344554-360390 GCA_018402905.1 Glandirana rugosa
ATGTCTGTCATCGACGATATTTTCCTATAAATTAACTTTACGATAAGTACCCCAGTGTACTAGTTACGTCTGACCGACTGAGGAGGTAAGACGTTACGGGTCCTTGACCAATGAACTGGTCGGTTACATCCTAGAGTTTCGTAACATAATAGTTTGTGCCCATTCATTCGGTCCGGCTCTGTTTTATCTCGTCGGTGGAACCCACGGTTCGACGACCAGAGAGGACGGAGTCTTAATAATAATATTATGTCCTGAATATATCGCGGTTCTCAAATACGTCGCGAAATGTTATATTTCCATCCGTCATCTCATTGTTATGTTAGATTATGTCATCCTTAGTCTCGAACGATTTTTGAAATGTCCGGGTCCGGGTCCGTGCCACGGACACCCGAAAGTTCGGTACGGACCCGAACGTTACAGTCCGGGTTCGCTCAACACTAATTGTAAGCTCTACTGAGCAGGGCCCTCTGATTCCTACTGTATTAGATTGTATTGTTACTCTACTGCCTACCTTTATATTGTAAAGCGCTGCATAAACTCTTGGCGCTATATAAGTCCTGTATTATAATAATAATTCTGAGGCAGGAGAGACCAGCAGCTTGGCACCCAAGGTGGCTGCTCTATTTTGTCTCGGCCTGGCTTACTTACCCGTGTTTGATAATACAATGCTTTGAGATCCTACATTGGCTGGTCAAGTAACCAGTTCCTGGGCATTGCAGAATGGAGGAGTCAGCCAGTCTGCATTGATCATGTGACCCCATGAATAGCATTTCAATTAAATATCCTTTTATAGCAGCTACTGTCTGTAAGAAAAAAAAGAGCTTAGGGAGCCATCAAACATTTTTTTGTGCTCGATGCCTGGTACACATAGCAACCGTCACATAAATAAAATTACAACACACTTACGAACACAAAATCATGGGATAATAAATGTATAAATAAAGGGAATGAAGTATTTAATAAAATCTGACTTTTTAATGTTTTTTTTTTTTTTTTTTAATTTATACATAACACTCATTTATGAATGAGAGCTACAAAGCATTGTTTTATCCAAGACGAGTAGGAAAGCATTCTGGGCAGGGCCAGGCCAAGACAAAAGCAGAATAGGTCTTTGGGGTAGCCAGGGTGGCAGCTTTAGGTGGCATGTTGCAGGGGGTGCAGCTGGGGTGACAGCCTCTCCTGCCGCATTTCCTTCAATTTCATAGCTCAGTCCTACAAATTACACAGGGAGAAAGGGTCTCTCACTGTACAATGGCTCACATTGACGGGCTTTGTTTTCCTACACATGACATACAGTGGCTTAAAAAAGTATTCATACCCCTTGAAATTTTCCACATGTTGTCATGTTACAGCCAAATATGTAAATGTATTTTATTGGGATTTTATGTGCTAGACCGACACAAAGCGACACATAATTGTGAAGTGGAAGGAAGATGATAAATGGTTTTCACATTTTTTTACAAATAAATATCTGAAAAGTGTGGGGAGCATTTGTATTCAGCCCCCCTGAGTCAATACTTTGTAGAACCGCCTTTCTCTGCAATTACAGCTGCAAGTCTTTTTGGGGAAGTCTCTACCAGCTTTGCACATCTAGAGAGGACATTTTTGCCCTTTCTTCTTTGCAAAATAGCTCAGTCTCTGTCAGATTGGATGGAGAGCGTCTGTGAACAGCAAATTTTCAAGTCTTCCCACAGATTCTCAATTGGATTTAGGTCTGGACTGTGACTGGGCCATTCTAACACATGAATCTGCTTTGATCTAAACCACTCCATTGTATCTCTGGCTGTATGTTTAGGGTCATTGTCCTGCTGGTGAACCTTCGCCCTGGTCTCAAGTCACACGATGCAACGGTCTAACAACAGCTTGTAGTACGATAATCCGACCGTTGGTACGTGCGATTACAACAGCCGATTTTCAACAGTCATACAAAAGAAGTTGGCTGAGCAAACTAGAAAACTGTTGGCCAACAAGCTGCTGTACGACTATTGAATCGTGTGTACAGAAGTTGGTCCAACAAGTTGTGCGTGCAAAACACGCATGCTCAGAAGTCAGGAACGCCCGGGATTGTTCAGTCGTGTAAACCTACGTTCCTAATTCACAAATCACATTCACCTGAACCTCCTCTTTAGACGCTTGTAACACGTCACTACTTTTGGCTTTGTTGTACGATAACTTGGCTACCATCAGTACGCTAGACACAACCGCTAATAGCCAATTTTGGAACAAGTTGAACGTGCGGTTGTACGACCGTTGCACCGTGTGTACAAGGAAAAACAGGTTTTCTTCTAAGATTGCCCTGTATTTGGCTCCATCCATCTTCCCATCAACTCTGACCAGTTCTCCTCTCCTTGCTGAAGAAAAGCATCCCCACAACATGATGCTGCCACCACCATGTTTCACGGTGGGGCTGGTGTGTTCAAGGTGATGTGCAGTGTTAGTTTTCTGCCACAAATTTAGGCCAAAAAGTTCAATTTTGGTCTCATCTGACCAGAGCACCTACTTCCACGTTTGCTGTCCCCCCCCACATGGCTTCTCGTAAATTGCAAATGGGACTTCTTATGGCTTCCTTTCACCAATGACTTTCTTCTTGCCACTCTTCCATAAAGGGCAGATTTGTGGAGTGCGCGACTAATAGTTGTCCTGTGGACAGATTCTCCCACCTGAGCTGTGGATCTCTGCAGCTCCTCCAGAGTTACCATGGGCCTCTTGGCTGCTTCTCTGATGAATGCTCTCCTTGCCCTGCCGGTCAGTTTAGGCGGACGGCCATTTCTTGGTAGATTTACAGTTGTGCCATACTCTTTCCATTTTCGGATGATGGATTGAACAGCGCTCCGTGAGATGTTCAAAGCTTGGGATATTTTTTTAATAACCTAACCCTGCTTTAAACCTCTCCACAACTTTATCCCTGACCTGTCTGGTCTCTTCCTTGGCCTTCATGATGCTGTTTGTTCACTAAGGTTCTCTAACAAATCTCTGAGGGCTTCACAAAACAACTGTATTTATACTGAGATTAAATTACACACAGGTTGACTCTATTTACTAATTAGGTGACTTCTGAAGGCAATTGATTCCAACAGATTTTAGTTAGTGGTATCAGAGTAAAGGGGGCTGAATACAAATGCATCCCACACTTTTCACATATTTATTTGCAAAAGATTTTGAAAACCATTTATCATTTTCCTTCCACTTTTCAATTCTGTGCCACTTTTGGTCGGTCTATCACATAAAATCCCAATAAAATACATTTACGTTTTTAGTTGTAATATGAAAAAACTTGTCAAAACACAAATTTGCAAAATCCCACTGACTTTAGAGCACTAAACATGGCAGTTCAGAGGTTGTGTTTGACCTTCTTTGCATTGTGCTCCCTTTCTTTGGACAGCGTGTCCTGTTGAGTTGCATTTAAACTGCAGGTAAAGTAGGTCACACACAGATTTTTCTTGTCAAACACAGCAGCTTTCCATTCACCACATGCTTTTGAGTAGCATTTAAAAATAACAGCCGTCATCATGAGCCTTAATCATCAGAGGTCCATGATGCTGTGCTCTATTTACCAGGAGCACTCAGAGTTCCCAATACTGGAGTATCTGATAGCAGAGTGACACTGGTTTGGAGGGAGAGCCCTGATCTCCCTGTGTAATCTGCAGACTGAGCAGGGAGTTTGACAGTTCAGTCGTGCACAGTGAAAAAATATCTTACAGTAGAGTGCCACTGGTTTACAGGGAGAGCCTCACCCTCCCTGTGTAATCTGCAGAACTGAGCTGTCAGTTTGACAGCTCAGTCCTGCACAGTGCAGGAGTATCTGATAGCAGAGTGCCACTGATTTAGAGGGAGAACCCCGATCTCCCTGTGTAATCTTAAATCTGATCTGTAAGAGCTTTGACCAGGGGCGTAACGATAGGGGTTGCAGGGGTTGCAATTGCAACCGGGCCCCATGGTCTAGGGGGCCCATGTGCCTCCCTTGTACACCTGAATATGAGGGATGGCGGGGGTGGCATTTAGAGGACCCAATCTCCTCCATTTTCCTCTATCCAGTTTACTTGTTTTCTGCTGTTCCCAGGGCCCCTGTGTGCTTCCCTGGTCCCACTGGGGCCTGCTGCAGAACTTGTGAAAGGGCCCCACTGCAGTACCGTAATAAAGGGACCCACGATAGGCGTAAAGGGCCCCAGGATCAGTGGGAAGAGGGTAGGGCCCTGGCCAGGGGTCAGGGGGCCCTTCATAATTTCTTGCACCGGGGCCCTGAAGGTTCTAGTTACGCCTCTGGCTTAGACATATCAGTACCGTACAGTGTAGGAGTGCATGACTGCAAAGTGCCACTGGTTTACAGGGGAGTGCAGTATACAGTGCAGGAGACCATCGTGTGATGCAGAGTCAGTAGAGCAGGGGTAGGCAACCGGCAGCCCTCTAGCTGTTGCAGAACTACAAGTCCCATCATGCCTCTGGGAGTAATTGTAACTGCCAGCCTTGCAATGCCTCATAGGAATTGTAGTTCCACAACAGCTGGAGGGCCACAGGTTGCCTACCCCTGCAGTAGAGGATGTTGCTCCCAGCAGCATGGTGCCCAATGTGGCTGCCAATTCTGCCTCGGCCTGGCCCTTTCCAGAAGATTTTCTTACCTGTGTTTAATATTTAAAATGCTTTCGGATCCTACATTGGCTGGTGATGTAACCAATTCCTGGGCATTACTAAAAGGGGGGGGGGGGGGGGTAATCAGTTTGCATTGTAATCCTGCTGTAGAGATAATTTGACAAAATGAATAGCATTTCAACTAAATGTCTTTTTATGGGAGCTACTGTCTGAATTCACTAAGTAAAAAAGAAAAAAAAGCCTAGGGACCCATCAAACATTTTTTTTCGTTCGATGCCTGGTACACATGGCAACCGTCACATAAATAAAATTAGAACTTGCTTTGCGGCTGCTTTTCTTTCTTCTTGCCTGTTCAAGGTATGTCTTTAGAAGAATATTGTCTTCTAATACTTGAAAGGTTCTTCCACGAAAAGATTAGACATTCCAGAATCTTTCATTGTAATTCAATACAGCTGGTAAATCACAGGTTCCTGCAAGAGACGGAATTATTTGAAGCTGTTCAGGCCCAGATGAAGGCTGCCTAAAGCTCAGTTCCACATTTCTACTATTTCCCGTAATCTCTGACTTAGAAGCTCCAGAAAAACGTTGTTGTAGGATGCCGGCAGGTTCCACAGATATCTCAACCTTTTCTAATACAGCCAACTTGGTCAAAAAGAGACGTGTTCATGAAAGGGCTTCCCACCAAAACTGGATTAGCTATGAGCAGAGTCTATTGATTAGGGTCAACTTTTGGCTTCATATGTAGCACTACCCCCGTAGGGGCTGCAAGTGACAGGGATTCCCTACTGCTACACAGCCAGGCACATAGCAACTTCTTCTGTGGTAGGATCCTTCCAGGCCAGCACCTGAGCCCCAACTCGAGGCAGAGCGCCCCCCCCCCCAGACTGGGGGGTTGGCCCCAACAGTCTCAGCACTGCATCTCCATCTTGCTCCGGACTTCCTGCCCAGCATGACTCATCTCTATTTAAGGGCTCACTTAGGCACCACCTCCTGGGGATTGGCTAAGGACCCCTAAATATGCAGAACAGGCCCTCCTAGCCTCTGCCCTCTAGTTTCCAGAACATTCTTCAACATTCTAGAACCAGAGGGAAGCACTAGAGAGCGGTCTGTATGAGTCATGCTGTCCTGAACTCTAATAACCTTGACCCAATTACAGACTCGCTGGATTAATGATGATTTAGAATATAGTTTGCCTTCTCTCACACTAGAAGCACACTAGGGGATGCTACACTTATACAGCTTTGGGACTCCTGCCATGAGATGTGTTTTTTATTGATCCTCTTTATTTTTTGCCAAATCAGCGGAGGAGAGAGGTGGTTCAAACCTGGAATGGTGTGTGCCCAGGAGTGTGGTTGCAGTCTGGAGAACTGAATTGTGCAGGCAAAGGTTTGTCCGATGATCTATGTTTTTCTGCCCCGGTCACACCATGCATGTGTGGTGGTGTGCAGAAAAAAAGCAGCTTAAGGTGGAACTTTAGTCAAAAAAAATTAAGTCCTGCTAGATGACTACATGCTGGCAGCTTTTGCAGGTATAGCTATTGTAAGGGATTAGTTCGGTAGTGGGGTGTGCAGGACCCCCTGGATGGCTCACAGCACAGTGAAGTCGGCATGGACAGGTAGCAGGGTCTTTGAGAAAACAAAAACTGTGGTTTATTTACACGTCTGTGATTACAAAGTGCAGGCATCAAAACAGGTAAAATAAAACAAAACAGAAAATAAACCCTTGCCACTTTGGGTGTCTAACTACAAAAACACAGGAACTGCTTGTTCTGCCACAGCCTACCGCTGCCCAGACACTTGGCAGTCACATAGAATAAAACAGAGGCTTAGAGGAAGTAAACCATGATGGGTTTTACTTCCTCTTTATTACCCTGCAATGTAAAAGCATAATGGGCTACTGTGCATCGCAGATTAGCACATTATGTGGCACTTACCTGCATTGGAAGCCTGCGATGTCCCCGCTCCAGGCCGCGTCCATCTTCTGCCCCTCTTCCTTCCGGAGCCGTGGACTCCGGCACTGTGACTGGCAGGAGTTGCGTGATGTCACTCCTGCACATGCACGCGGGACCTGCCAATCGCAGCACAATCTCAGTGCAGTAATGACACGGAGGCCGTTTCTTCACTGCGCATATGCCCGATGACGTGGGCACATGCGAGTGCACTGTATATCTCCTAAACCATGCAGGGACCCTACAGGTAAGCCTTATTATAGGCTTACCTGTAGGTTGAAGTTGTTGTCAAGGGTTGACAA
Source organism: Glandirana rugosa (assembly GCA_018402905.1). NCBI lineage: Eukaryota > Metazoa > Chordata > Amphibia > Anura > Ranidae > Glandirana > Glandirana rugosa. The sequence goes on from BLSH010523653.1 coordinate 351,392, forward strand.
CCACTTTAATCTCACTATTCAGAGGTATTGCTGCTGCCCAGTCTGCAATGCACAGAGATCTGGTTCCAGGGTGGAGCCCCTTGTTGAAGCAACCTGGGAGTTTTATAGAGCCCTGAGTGCTTCATCTGTTACACCTGAGCTTGTTAACCCTCATTGAGCCCAAACAGGCTCACTACACAACACAAACCCAAAAGCAATCAGTGTGGAGCATAAACCTGGGTCAAATATATCTCCCATCCTGGACACAACCCGTAGATATTCCTGGCTTTCTGTCACACTATGTAAAACATAAGTGTCTATTTAAAATCCAGTAATACACAGTCTCATCCTACTCTGCACATGCTTATTTGCTCTCCATTTTTGGCATTTTGCCCGAAAATCAGAGCTGACAGCCTAAAGCACTGATGGCGAATCTTGGCACCCCAGATGTTTTGGAACTACATTTCCCATGATGCTCATGCACTCTGCAGTGTAGTTGGGCATCATGGCAAATGTAGTTCCAAAACATCTGGAGTGCCAAGGTTCGCCATCACTGGTCTAAAGATTTACTGCTGCTCAGGGGCTCTGGGCTTCATCAAAATGGCAACCTACACAGCAAGAACAAACAGGAGCAATGCTGGAGGCAATTTACAACACACTCTAATTTTAGTAGCAGAATTATTAATGTGGAATGTATGTTCTATGCTAAAGAGCATTTATTTTTTATCAAGTTGTTATGGGTAAAGTTTCTCATTAACTACCTTGTGCGATCTTTCATCTAGTGTATTAACCCCATCCATGGTATTTTAGCGTGTATATTAGCAATGTGTTGCTGTGCATTAAGGAATGTGCTTTAGCCACTCGACCATCGGTAGCTTTACCCCCTTCATGACCAGGCCATTTTTTTTGTTTTGCTATTTAGCACTGTGCTACTTTTTTTCACACAAATAGAGCTTTTTTTGGTGATATTTGATCACCACTGGGTTTCTATTATATAAGTGAAAAAGACCAAAAATTTTGAAATAAAAAAAAACATTTTTTAATTTCTGCTATAAAACAGATCCAATAAAAAAATCAAATTTCTTCATAAATTTAGGCTAAAATGTATTCTGTTACATGTCTTTGGTAAAAAAAAACCCCAATAAGTGTATTGGTCTGCGTGAAAGCTATATAAACTATGGTATATATACTGGATTTTTATTTTCTTTTTACTAATGGCGGTGATCAGCGAATTATAGTGGGACTGCGATAGTGTGACAGGCAATCTGACAGTAACTGACACCGAGTGGGAACTGACTAACTGCCACTGACATCACCAGTGACACTAATACAGTGATCAGTGCTGATAATAGACACTGCCACTGTACTAATGACACTGGCTGGGAAAGGGTTAACATTTCGGGTAATTAAGGGGTTAAATGTATGCCTAACAAGTCTTAGGCTCCATTGACACCTGGGCGATTTGGATTGCGGTGATTCCGCTCACAATTCAAATCGCCAAGGTGTGACTAACTGCCACTAACATCACCAGTGGCACTAATACAATGATCGGTGCTAATAATTTACACTGTCACTGTACTAATGACACTGTCTGGGAAGGGGTTAACATCTTGAGTAATCAAGGGGTTAAATTTATGCCTAACAAGTCTTAGGCTCCATTCACATCTAGGCGCTTTGAATCCCAGGCAGAAGCGCCGTGATTCCAAATCGCAGCAAAACACGGGACACATTTGCGATGCCATTACTTCTTAATGGCACCCTAATGGTGGTGCGATTTTGGCGTGATACGTCACGCTTCAATCGTGCCAAATTGCAACGCTTGATTCTGTTGCCCAAAAGAAGCTCCTTTTTGAGCGTCAAGCTCCACATGCTGCAATTTTTCTGTGTTTGCAGCGCAATTTATTGTGTGACAATTGTGGCAATAAAGTAGCGCGACTGGGGTGCCATTAAAGAAGAGTTCCAACCACATTTTTTACTCCTCACCATGCAGCACTAATGTGCATCCTTAAAATGAATTGGCAATTTATAATTTTTTTTCTGTTCACTTACCTGATTAATGCCTATATCTAATTTCACTTCCTCCTTCAGGGGGCCGAGGGGCCGGGCGCTGTCAGCTTTGCATTGGCTCCTGGGAGATCTTGGTCAGCTTGACATGGCACTGCTCTAGTTACATTTAACATTGGCTTCTATGGAAAATCTTGGTCAGCTTGACATGGCACTGCTCCCATAACATTTAACATTGGCATCTATGGAAAATCTTGGTCAGCTTGACATGGCACTGCTCCCGTAACATTTAACATTTGCATCTATGGAAAATCTTGGTCAGCTTGACATGGCACGGCTCCCGTAACACTTAACATTGGCATCTTAGGAAAATCTTGGTCAGCTTGACATGGCACTGCTCCGGTGCCATGCCAAGCTGACCAAGATTTTCCATATAAGCCAATGTTAAATGTTACTGGAGCCATGCCTTGTCAAGCACTGCACATGTGCGAGATCAGCAGGTGCATGTCAGGTAGCCAGCATGCACGGAATCCAGGAAGAACACTGTGGTTTCAGATGCCCACACTGGAGATGGCCGCGCAGGAACTTCACAAAGTAAGTAAACGATGCTGCACAAATACAAAACTGGGGATAGTTTACAGCATACCTTTGTTACATTGCACAAGACATGAGTATTCTAGGGGTATTTTTATCTTAACCACTTGCTTACTGGGCACTTAAACCCCCCTCCTGCCCAGTCCAATTTTCAGTTTTCAGCGCTGCTACTCTTGCATCGTGCGACGCTGTACCCAAACAAAATTTACCTCCTTTTTTTCCCACAAATAGAGCTTTCTTTAGGTGGTATTTGATCACCTCTGCAGTTTTTATTTTTTGCGCTATAAACAAAAAAAGAGCGACAATTTTGAAAAGAGAACAATATTTTTTACTTTTTGCTATAATAAATACCCCCAAAAAAATATTTAAAAACATGATTCATCAGTTTAGGCCGACATATATTCTTCTACATATTTTTGGTAAATAAAATGCAATCGGCGTATATTGATTGGTTTGCGCAAAAGTTATAGCATCTACAAACTATGGGAATGGATTCATGGTGTTTTTATTATTTATTTATTTTTTTACTAGTAATGGCTGCGATCTGCGATTTTTATCGGGCCTGCGACATTGCGGCGGACATGCGGACATTTTTTACCCTTGTTTGGGACCAATGACATTTATACAGCGATGAGAAATGTAAATATCCAATGATTACAGTGTAATTGTCATTGGCAGGGAAGGGGTTAACACTACGGGGTGATCAAGGAGTTAACTGTGTTCCCTGTATGTGTTCTAAGTGTGTGGAGGCTGGGCTGGCAGGGACATAACAGATCTCCCTGATCCCAATCACATGGATCAGTAGATCTGTCATGTCCCCCTTCACAGAACGGGAAACCGCTGTATTTACATCGGAGGTTCCCTGTTCTGGCTCTCCGTTAGATGATCGCGGGTGTTGGGCGCACATCGAGTCCGTCCGACCTGTGGGCACGATCACGCAGTGTGCGGCGGGAGCAAGAGCGCGCCGCCGGCGGCTGCGAGGGCGCGCAGGGAGCGCGCAAAGGGGCGGACGTCAATTGACGGTGCCCCGGCAAAGGAGATCCACGCTGTAGCCATCAATCGCCTATAGCATGGATTATATTTCGGCCGGAACTCCCCTTTAAGTAGTAATGGCATCACAAATGCGTCCCGCGCTTCGCCCGCGGTTTGGAAATCGCGGGCGGAATAGCGGCAATTCCGCCCACGATTCCAATTGCCTAGGTGTGAATGGAGCCTTAATGTGTGTATTATGTGCTGATTTGTAGTAAAGATCTCTTTGTTTCTTATCCCTAATAGGGGTTCCCTTGGGCCTGGAAATTATTTCAAGGGTCCCTCTGCAGTGAAGGGGTTGAGAAAAGCTGCTTTACACAATAAAGGGTGCTCTGAGCTCTGGGCATGACTCTGCAGACATCAGTGCAGCGGAGCGCCTGGCTCTGATTACAGTACAGGGGGCAGATCCATTCCGGATTACAGTCCCACATCCTCCCCAAACCCTATATTTGTCTTCTGTCCGTATCCTGTGATTAGTTGTGACATTTGCTGGGAATAGCTGCTATTATGGGTTTACTGGCCATAGAATTAAAGTGGAATCTAGTTTGAAAATAATTATTGCTCAGCATGACGTAGCGGACGTGACATAAATTATCCATTTCTTACGTAAAGGGGAGTGCGCTGACATCGCAGACTGCTTATTTCACTATACATAGCCGACCTGGGCAGGATCTGCAAAGGAGCTTATCCCTTCCAGGTCCTTCATATATTGAGATGGACTTTATTGGACTCTATCTAGGAATTGTGATTTGCCGACCGCCTACCGCATATTTACTGCGACAGCTCGGCTCTATTGTGCAAAATCACCTACCTGTATGTCACTTCGTGCAATAGCCACAAGGGGGCGCACGGAGGGGCGATCGCACGCTATTTGGACACAGCAGATGCTAATCAGCGGGTGCCGCGGATCCGATGTCCACCGGCCATCCGCGATTATTCCCAGGAGAGGCAGAAGAGCGATTTGTCTATGTAAACAGGAGAGATCGCCGTTTTGACCATGGTGGAGAAAAATCAGTTATTATTTTTTTAAAAATCAGATTTTTTTGATTTGAATGGTATTTATTTTTTTAAATTTAAGGCTAGGTTTCCACTATTGCGACCTGAAAGTCGCATGATTTTGCAGCGATTTTTAACCGTGATTTTTGCCACAATTTTGATGTAAAGCAATGCCTGTGTATTCTTGAGGTCTATGGGCCTCAAGTCACATCAAAGTCGGACCAAAGTAGTGCAGGGACCACTTTTGAAGTCGCTGCAATGTGAAGTCGCACAGATATGAATGGCATTGGAAATCATGGGGTACGACTTGTCATACGACTTCCCAAGTCACAGGAAAAGTCGCACTAGTGGAAACCTAGCCTAAATCGAATTTTTTAGATTTTTATCAAATTTATTTTAATAAAATGCTTTTGGAGTAGAAATCTATCTAAAGATAGTTTTCTATTTAGGATACATTAATCATTTCCTTTATTCAACATGAAATGGAGCTTAGTTATGTAGAATGTGGCTGTATATTCTGCAATATTTACATTTTTAGTAAACTCATTCAATGAATCCAAGCTCTGCAAGCTGAGATAACACGCACTGCATTGATGCATTCACACAATGTCGCAGTAACCATGAGATAAAACAAAGTTCAGGAATATTCCTTTATCCCATTGTTTTGCAAATCTATGTACACTACAAACTGTATGATTGAATCGGTTCTGATATCGCCGTTTTACTAACCTGACAGCTTATTATTCTAAATAGGAAACCTTCATTTTGTTTGCAAATATTAAAGATTCTTACAACCAGCAAGAATAAGTCCTTACATTTAAAGAGCAGCTGTCATTTCAGATCCATCATGGCAGCGCCTGTTAGAGGGCATCCACTCACCTGCTGCCGCCACGCCCCTCACCTTGTTGTGTCACTGCCACATCACCAGCTGTCCCATTAAAGTGAATGGGACTGTCGGGGAGTCAACAGCGGGTCAGAGGAGGAGCCACTGCCGGACAGAGATGACAGTTACCCTTTCAAAATGATGGTTTAAAGCGATACTAAAGGGTCGCACGTTCTCTTTTTAAATAACAAACATTTCATACTCACCTCCTCTGTGCAGCGGTTTTGCATAGAGTGGCCCCTAACCCCGATTTCTGGGGTCCGCCAGGGGTGCTCCGGGCTCCTCCTCTTCTTGAGTGACCACCACAGGGAAGCGCTTCCCTGGGGTCACCCGTGCGGGCGCGCTCTCGTGTCTTGCTGTTGCCTGTATTCACCCAAACAGTGGGACTCGGCCCCCGACCCCCGGCTCCCGTGTCATTGGACTTGATTGATTTCAGCAGGAGCCAATGAAGACCGGAGTAGCTCGGGTGAGCTCCAAGGCTCGTCCCCACCGCAGGATCATTTTGGGCTCAGGTAAGTAAAGGGGGGCTTGGGGGGAGCTGCTGCAGGTGAAAAGGTTTTTCACCTTAATGCATTGAGGGTTTACAACCCCTCTAAATCAAGCCTTTTTTAATAGTGATTTAAATCAAATCCACCCTGCTTTATCAGTTCCTGCTTGAACTTGTAGGAGGAGTTTTCATACTGTACTGAGCTGTCTTATCAGGATCCAGGACCCCTGACCCTCTGTCTGGACGGTACTGAAAAACAAACTCTCTAGCAATACACACCAAACTGAGCATGTGCAGCCTGACTCCAATGATTCTGTATTATTAGGAGATGGATTAGGTACAGTGGAAGAAGGGGAGGATCAGAGAAGACAGAATCAAACAGCCTTTTTACACAATGCAAAGGATTAACCCCCTTAGATTCCACAGTCAGTATAGCAAGCATGCTTTACTGCATATACAGACTGATTGTACTGTTGTGGGTTTAGCAACACTTTAAAGTGGTTGTATACCGAAAACCTGTAAGGGAAAGGCATAATGAGTTAGTTTGCACCGCATACTAGCTGATTATGAAATACTCACCTTAGAATGAAGCTCCCGCAGGGCTGCCCGGTCCCCGCAGAGGGAGCTTCCATCTTTGCTGTGCGGATTCTTCCATCTGGGTTGCGGCAGTCATGTGCGGGAGCCCGTCTTTCCGGTGGACTTCCCGGCAGGGTTCGGCACTATACGCGGGGCCTTCGCTGGGACATCACTGTGCATGCACCGTGACGTCAGCGGCTGCATTACAAGTGGAATATCTCCTAAACCATAGAGGTTTAGGAGATATTCATTTTACCTACAGGTAAGTCTTATTATAGGTGGGCTGTGGGTAAAAATCACTTTTGGGGGTAGAAAACCGCTTTAACGTGTGCATTTTGGTGTGTGCTGCCGCAATGTACAATGGGCACCACTGATTGGCTCTGAGCCTTTTCCTTGTACTTTTATCATGGCCTCCCCCTCCGATGGAATTGCTGTGTGGGTTGCGCTGTCTGGGATAATGAAGAATGAAGAGATGCGATCCGAGTTCCTTATTTTTCTTTGTGTTTCTTCCTCGGATCTCTTATTTCCAGAGCCGCTTTGTTCTGTCTTCCCATAATAGAGGGAGGCGAGTGGAATGGACGCACATTCTGTTTTCCATTTCTGGGAAACTTGCCATAAGAGTTTGCTGCCGGGGAACGTATAGAAAATGACACCACAATGGAATTTGTGTTACAGATTGGACAGATTTTTTATAGATGCGTTAAGAATTTGTTCGCTGAAACAGACAATCCAAGCAGGGCGTATTTAGCTTAGATTGGAGTTATCTGCAAAATAAAAAGATAAAGTCTACGATGCGGTCTGGTCAGCATTAACCCCTTGCTGATCGCCCTATAGCAGTTTTACTGCTACAGGGTGGCTGCTGTGTGCAGGATCGCGTATATACGAGCCTGCACTTCCAGGTAGGGGGCGCAAGTGTGCCGCTGCCGGCAGCTCGCTCCTGCTGTGATTACACACAGAGGGAGCCGATCAGCGAGTATTGCGGCCGCCTGCACCCGCCGATCATCAGCCACAGAGGCAGGACTGCAATGTAAACAAGGCAGATTGCTGTTCTGTCAGTAGGGAAGGCATGGATGCTGTGTTTCTGCATGCCTTCCCATAGTAAAAGCACCCCCCCCACTCCGCAATTTAGAAAATCACTGGCTAGGTACACAGGTAACCCTTTGATTGCCCCTGATGTTAACCCCTTCCCTGCCAGTATCATTAATACATTGACAGTGCATATTTTTAGCACTAATTACTGTATTGGTGTCACTGGTTCCCAAAAAGTGTCAGTTAGTGTCAGAACGTCCACCACAATATCGCAGTCCCGCTATAAGTGGCTGATCGCCGCCATTACTAGTATAAAAAAATAAAAATACATTTTAAAAAATCCCATAGATAATTGCACGGACCTTTTACCTGTTTTCTATTAAGTTTCTGAAATGTAATGTGACTGGCTGTTTGTCTGTGGTCTCGATAAATAAAGAATTTGAAAAAAAAAAAAAATCCCGTAGTTTGTAGATGCTATCATTTTTGCGCAAACCAATCAATATACGCTTATTGGGTTTTTTTTTTTGCCAAAAATATGTAGCAGAATATATATTGGCTTAAATTGATGAAGAAATTAGATTTTTTTTCAGTTTTTTTAAATTGGACTTGTTTTATAGCAGAAAGTTAAAAAAATAAATAAATAAATACATTTTTCTAAATTGTCGCCAAATAGCGCCAAAAATAAAAACCACCGATGTTATCAAATACCACCAAAAGAAAGCTCTATTTTTGGGGAAAAGGATATTTTTATTTAGGTACAGTGTCGCACGACCGCACAATTGTGAGTTAAAGTAACGCAGTGCCGTAGTGCAAAAAATGGCCTGGTCATGAAAGGGGGGGGGGGGAATCTTCCAGAGGTCAAGTGGTTAACATTGACGTTTTTGTCTCTTTATTTCCCCTCAACACGTTTTATCACCTGTTGATCCTGCCAGTAGATCCAATATTTTTCCACGTCCTGTACCAGGGTGACAATGCTGTTTTTTTGCAGCAAAACCACAGCAGCATTGTCACCCCACGGATTGGGTAATCTTAGGCCCTTTTCACACTGGTAGAGTCCGCCAGCGGATTCGCCTGCTCAGAAGGGGATCTCTCCGCTGATCCCCAATGAGCAGGCGGATGACAGGTCCGTGTCCGCTCCACTAATGCAAAGCGGACACTGACACACTCTGCTGTCCTTTATGTCCGCCAGTTTTTAGTGGACAGGAACGGATCGCAGCGGATGTCAGTGGGTGTCAACTAAGGTTGCCACCTTTTCGTCAAATCAAACCCAAACACTCTAAAGCAGGGGTGTCAAACTGGCGGCCCTCCAGCTGTTGTGAAACTACAAGTCCCATCATGCCTCTGCCTGTGGGAGTCATGCTTGTAATTGTCAGCCTTGCAATGCCTCATGGGATTTGTAGTTCCGCAACAGCTGGAGGGCCG
>BLSH010523653.1:360400-373687 GCA_018402905.1 Glandirana rugosa
AAATCTCACAAACCCAAACTAAACTGCTTTTCCACCGTTGGAATCAACTGTGGGTGACTGTAGGCGACGCTAGGCAAGGACAGGTGATTTTTGACCGCCTGTATTTCCTGTCGTCTCACACAGTCACAGGCGAAACGTAATCACCTCGCCTGTGCCTGGACAGTAGGCGGACGAGTAACCCCTAGTCGCCTCTCTAGGGGAAGACTCGTCCGCTTAGGCGACCGCCTGAGATGGTCACACTTTTCCCGGATTCTAATGGGTTAGGCACCCCACTGTTACGACGACACCAAAACGACGTTTTTTTGTCGTAACAGTGTCCTTTATGTCCGCCAGTTTTTAGTGGACAGGAACGGATCGCAGCGGATGTCAGTGGGTGTCAACTAAGGTTGCCACCTTTTCGTCAAATCAAACCCAAACACTCTAAAGGCACACAGCAATTTTTTTTTATAGTATAAACTATACATATATTTTGCAATTAAATAACATTTCTGATCACAATTTCCTCTTAAAGCGGAGTTCCACCCGAAAGTGAAACACACCCAAAATCACGTCGTGTTTTTGACCGTTTGTGCGTGCTTTTGCACCACACTCAATGGACCACCCTACACGCGTCAAATGCAGCAAAGTAGCTTTTGTGCCTATTTAAGTGTTTAATTCCATGCATTTTTTAACCATACGTCTTCTCACTTATGAGGTGCATTTTTTTTTTTTTTTTTTGCGCAACAAAGGCAAATCATTTTTGCTGCGATTGGTGTGCCATTGACAGTATATGGCAATGCAAGCGTGTCGGGCTTTTTGGAAGCTTGTGCGATTTTATGCGCGTTCGCAAAACTCTAAAGTTTGAATGCAGCATTATGCTGGCCTTACACTCTTCTCTTCTGATAGGAATGATTGTTCCATAGCCGACAACCCATTTGATTGACATGTCACACACGGGAAAGCAGCTTTTTACGTGATTTTCACCAAATTTTTGGTGCATCTGCAGCGCATTTGTCACGCGTCAAAAACATGTGTCTGCTAACCATATTTGGGCTGCCGTTAACAATTAATTGCACCGCAAGTGTGACACACATTTGTAGCACATATGTTTTGCACACTTCCGAAAGGTACGCAAAAAGGCGCTGCTGTGCACTTCTGCACGGTACATGAGTGCAACTTCTGTTGCCAACTCAGCACACTGTAATCATCCATATCTTATAACTGGAGGACTGCTGGGGATGCTGAAAACTGGGAATAGCCCACACTACATACAGTGATAGTTACAATCTTCCGTGTCCTGTCTGCATGGCTTCCCCTCTGTACACTGACCACAGGGGGGTAGTTTGCTCGGCGCCGTCGCCATTTAGAGAATGCCTTGTATTTTTTAAAATGAATATAAGCCTCTCTCTCATTGGATAAGGTGGCGAGCATGGTGATGTCATGATGTACCTGCATCCAATCAAAATGTGCTTTGTGGCCTTGTGTTCATTAAAAAAAATACAGGGCGCTTTCTGAATGGCAGCATTGTCAAGTGAGCGCCCCCCCCTGTGTTAATTGTGCAGAGTGGATGTGCCCTCATCCAATCAGAGAATGCCTTGTGTCAATTTAAAAGAAATACAGGGCGTTCTCTGAATGGCAGCAGTGTCGCGTGAGCGCCCCCTCTGTTTCATGTGCAAAGTGGATGTACCCTCATCCAATCAGAGGAGGCCTTGAGTTCATTGAAAAAAATACAGGGAGCACGCTGAATGGCAGCAGTGTTGAGTGAGCGCCCCCCTGTGTTCAGTGTGTAGAGTGGATGTACCCTCGTCCAATCAGAGAATGCCTTATGTTTTTTTTTTTTTTTTTAAATACAGGAATTCTCTGAATGACAGCAGTGTCAAGTGAGCGCCCCCTGGGTTCAGTGAGCAGTGTGGATGTACCCTCGTCCAACTAGAGAACGCCTTGTGTCCATTGAAAAAAATACAGGGCGTTCTCTGAATGGCAGCAGTGTCCAGTGAGCGTCCCCCTGTGTTCAGTGTGAAGAGTGGATGTACCCTCGTCCAATCAGAGAATGCCTATGTTCTTTTAAAAATATTCAAGACATTTTCTGAATGTCAGCAGTGCCAAATGAGCGCCCCCCTGTGTTCAGTGAGCAGAGTGGAAGCTGCTGGAGCAGGACCTGGAAGATAGTGACTGTCACTGTAATAGCGCCTAATACTGCAGTGATTGTTAGCTTCCCCATTGGCCCTCTGGATATAAGATAAGGATAATCACATTGCACCAAGCTGGACCAATATTCCACTTTATCCCCTAACTTTGTTTTCTTAGATTTTCTTGGAGTTCAGCTTTAACCACTTCCATACCGCAGGCCATCATATGACATCCTGGACTTCCAGTGGTGATATCTGAATGATGGGTGCAGCTGCAGGCATCATCCAGATATCATTTTTTTCAGCTGGCGATGTCCCTACACCATAAGAACAATCATATCGGCTGTTCAGCCGCTTGATCGCTCTTACCAGCGGCCGGAAGGGACGTCCCCCCCCCCCCCCCCCCCCACCACTCTCCAGTGCTTTTACTGCTGGCGCCAGAAGATAGTCATAGAGAAAACAGAGGGCCAGATGGTCCCCGGCAATCTCTATGATTCTCAGAGGCCTGGGCGTGACGTTATGATGTCACATCCGCACCGATGGAAGTTAACAAAAATGGGGACACGGCTGGAAAGCCTGAGAGCCTTCTTCCTTTTTTTTTTAACTCAGGCTTTCCTGCCACGCAGTATTTCTATTACAAGGGATGTTACATTCTTTGTAATAGGCATAAAAGTGATTACAAAAAAAAATTTTAAAGGGAAAGTGTAAAAAAAATAAAAAAAATTTAAATAAGCAATAAAAAAAAATTAAAGTGCTCCCGCCCCCTCATGTTCGCACACAGTCGCGTGCGCATTTGTAAACAACATTCAAATCACACATGTGAGGTATCACGGCGATCGTTAGAGCGATAGCAATAATTCTAGCCCAAGACCTCCTCTGTAACACTAAACTGGTAACTTGTAAAACATTTTAAAGCATCGCCTATGGAGACTTTTAAGTACAGAAGTTTGGTCCATTCCACGAGTGTTCGCAATTTTAAAGTGTGACATGATGGGTATCTATTTACTCTGCGTAACTTCATCTTTCACATTGTACAAAAAAAATTGGGCTAACTTTACTGTTTTGTTTTATTTTTATTGATGAAAGTGTTTTTTTTTTCCCAAAAAAATCGCGTTTAAAAAATTGCTGCAGAAATACTGTGTGACATAAAAAGTTGCAATGACCGCCACTTTATTCCCTAGGGTCTCTGCTAAAAAAAAGAATATATATATATATATATATATATATATATAATGTTTGGGGGTGCTGAGTAATTTTCATGTAAAAAATTATAATTTTTTTACATGAAGGAGAGGAGTGCTGGAATTTGCGCGGTATGGACGTGGTTAAGAAGATGCAGATACCATCACAGATAGCTATAGGAATGTATGTAGCCAGGCATCTCACTGCAGAGCTCCCAGATGAACATTACAGCCATCTGCGTTGCTTTCAGCATATCATTTTCATATTCCAGCGGCATGCACCTTTAAGCCTCAGTAATATCTGTGCGGCACAGAAGCCGGGATTAGCCTTTGATCTGGACATTATGTTCCTATATTTTACTTTATCCTCCCAGCATCTAGCATGGATCTGTGCATGCATCAAGCAGAGACGTTTTCATCTTAAAGAGAAAGAAAAAGCCACATTTATTCTGCTTATACCATAAATAAAATATAAAACTGCAGAGATTTCATTCAGCGGGGCTGAAAACCAAACAGGACTCCGGAGACCCGGCAATCAATCTGCAGCGCTGGCCCAGAATTCAGCTCCGGTTACTGGGAATCTTAATTCACCGAACAAGCTGGTTATAATTTAATACTCTAGGGGGCAGCAGGGTTCCGCTCCGCCGTCTATGGGCGCACATCATTTACAATAGTGGAGCTCTATCACATTGCCAGGGCTTGTTGTCTGCAACAGTTGCAGCATATTCTATGACTCTGAAAAAGCTGTTTGAAGTTTATTTAACTGTGCCGTGACAGCTGCACGTGGCAGTAACCAAGTTTTATTGCGCTGTTTGTGCGTATCAGGATGAAACACATAATATAGAGCGTTTATTGGATTGCGTTACAATGGAAATAGAAGATTTGTCCAGACCATCTGTAGTGTATTTATGTGTTTTATATATATAGTGGAGGATGGAGATGGAACACTCCTGTGGTTGCGGGTGAAAATATCAATCCCGTAAGCTCGCTATGGACAGTAAATAGAGAATTTAGTAAAAATTCAACATAGTTAAATCCATTTTGAAAATAATATTTACATATATATAGTATCTCACAAAAGTGAGTGCACCCCTCACATTTTTGTAAATATTTTATTCTATCTTTTCATGTGACAACACTGAAGAAATTACACTTTGCTACAATGTAAAGTAGAGAGTGTACAGCTTGTGAAAATGTCCAAATTGGGCCCATAGTGTCAATATGTTGTGTGGCCACCATTATTTTCCAGCACTGACTTAACCCTCTTGGGCATGGAGTTCACCAGAGCTTCACAGGTTGGCACTGGAGTCCTCTTCCACTCCTCCATGAGGACATCACAGAGCTGGTGCGCTCCACCACCTTCCGTTTGAGGATGCCCCACAGATGCTCAATAGGGTTTAGGTCTGGAGACATGCTTGGCCAGTCCATTGCCTTTATCCTCAGCTTCTGTAGTAAGGCAGTGGTTGTCTTGGAGGTGTGTTTGGGGTTGTTATCATGTTGGAATACTGCCCTGCGGCCCAGTCTCCGAAGGGAGGGGATCATGCTCTGCTTCAGTATGTCACAATACATGTTGGCATTCATGGTTCCCTCAATGAACTGTAGCTCCCCAGTGCCAGCAGCACTCATGCAGCCCCAGACCATGACACTCCCACCACCATGCTTGACTGTAGGCAAGACACACTTGTCTTTGTACTCCTCACCCAGTTGCCACCACACACGCTTGACACCATCTGAACCAAATAAGTTTATCTTGGCCTCATCAGACCACAGGGCATGGTTCCAGTAATCCATGTCCTTAATCTGCTTGTTTTCAGCAATCTGTTTGTGGGCTTTCTTGTGCATCATCTTTAGAAGAGGCTTCCTTCTGGGACGACAGCCATGCAGACTAATTTGATGCAGTGTGTGGCGTATGGTCTGAGCACTGACAGGCTGACCCCCTCACCCCTTCAACCTCTGCAACAATGCTGGCAGCACTCATACATCTATTTCCCAAAGACAACCTCTGGATATGATGCTGAGAACGTGCACTCAACTTCTTTGGTCGACCATGGCGAGGCCTGTTCTGAGTGGAACCTGTCCTGTTAAACCGCTGTATGGTCTTGGCAACCATGCTGCAGCTCAGTTTCAGGGTCTTGGCAATCTTCTTATAGCCTAGGCCATCTTTATGTAGAGAAACAATTCTTTTTTTCAGGTCCTCAGAGAGTTCTTTGCCATGAGGTTCCATGTTGAACTTCCAGTGACCAGTATGAGAGAGTGAGAGCGATAACACTAAATTTAACACACCTGCTCCCCATTCACACCTGAGACCTTGTAACACTAATGAGTCACATGACACCGGGGAGGCGAAATGGCTAATTGGGCCCAATGTGGACATTTTTACTTAGGGGTGTACTCACTTTTGTTGTCAGTGGTTTAGACATTAATAGCTGTGTGTTGAGTTATTTTGAGGGGACAGCAAATTTACACTGTTATACAAGCTGTACACTCACTACTTTACATTGTAGCAAAGTGTCATTTCTTCAGTGTTGTTACATGAAAAGATATAATATAAAAGTTACAAAAATGTGAGGGGTGTAATCACTTCTGTGAGATACTGTATATATATATATATATATATATATATATATAATTTTTATATTTATATGAAATTAAATATATTTATTTTTTATAGGTGCTGCTATAGCGCTGTCAATTTATATATACTGTGTATTGTACATTCACACCATTACCCAGGGCCAGGACAAGGGGTGGGCAGGAGGGGTGGCTGGGTACTGTGGTATCATGTGGGGGGGCTGCAAGGAGATTTGTGTTGAAAGGGGAAATTTGGGGAGTGGCAGGGGGTAAGGATTGTTCTAGGAGGGGGAATCTGTTGAGTAAGTGTGCTAAGAGTGGTGATTTAGGGGGATTTGTGTTGTGAGGAGAATATTTGTGTTAGGAGGAGGGAATCGGAGTGGGAGGGAGAAGATGTGTACTTGGAGGGGCAATTTTAGGGGTCGAGGATTTGTGCTAGGAGGGGTGATTTTTTTTTTCTTTGGGGGGAGGAAGCAAAGATTTGTACTGACCCCCTCCCATCCTGTGTGTGAATGTACCCTAAATGCTGCTGAGCAGGTGTTTACAAGGCTGATATCAGGTTCAGTTCATGTACTGGATGCATATTAAAATACATTTAATTTTTAATAAACTTGGGGCTGATTTCTGTGTGTCCAGTGTATTTGTGATCATGCTATGAGGTAGGCGAAACGCGTTAGTGTGCCATTTGCTGTTCTCTACCATGTTGCTAATAAAGATTCATACTCATGGATGATACTGAGTAGCTTGCTCAATTCTTTTGTCCCTTCAATATGTTTTATGAAAGTTTTACAAGTACAAAGCAATGTAGTAAGTAATGTATAAGGTATATATATAGGTATAGTAAGTAAGTAATACATAAAACAAAATAAGTAATACATAGACACAGTTTATTAATACAAAATTAATAAAAAAAACTCCATGTATCAATTATGGCGTATCAAAATAAATCTTGACCTTTTCTTAATCCCTTCCCACCCTTCCCTTAAAACGTTCTGAATGCCCAGGGGTTGATCATGTGACCACTGTGATTGGTCACACCCGCTACAGATTGTAAATCCAGACCTGGAGCTGTTTTGACAGCTTAGTCTCTGTGTTGGGAGTGTGCAGTGAGCGCGTTCTCAGCACAGTAACATTGGCCACCTAGCAACTCACAGGTGTTAGAAGAAGAGTGTGATAAGGGTTAATTGCATCTGGGTGTGGTTCCCTCTGAGTTGCTGAGAAGCAGCTCTATTTAAACTTCCTGCTTCCTGTAAGCAGATGCTGTCTGATCTACAGCGTGTGACCTGTTTTCCTGAGCGACCTGTAAACCTGTTACCAGTGACCCGGATTGCCCCGACCTTGTCTCAACTCTGCCTGCACCGACCCCCGGCTTGCCTACGACCACCCGATTGCCCGCTCCTTTTGTACTTCTGTTGCTAGACTGTTAACAAACCCTGCCTGTACCCGACAACTCTTCTGCCTGCTCCCTTGTACTGCACCGCCAGCCAGTTGCCGACCCTGCCTGTACCACCGACCTTCCAAACCTGCACGAGACCGGAGGAGCTTCTCCAACCATCACCGGTGACCTACTCAACCCTCGTGCCATCCTCACTCCTGGACTTCCTGTTTACTCTATCAGGGGTTCACGAATCAGGGTCGCAAGGGAGGTTACCCCTGCATAAGTCAGACTCCACCACCAGGTACGTGACAACAGGTGTGGCATGTCGATGCTAAAGCCCACCCTTTTTCCATACACAGTGGGCATAGAAAAGAATCACCCCTCCTTTAAAGCGGTTGTAACCCCCTTTCAAAAAAAATGAAATACTTACCTTTAAATGAAGCTCCAACAGGGTCGCCCAGTCCCCGAAGCGGGAGCTTCCATCTTCCAGGGTTCGCGGCTCCGGTGCTGTGAGTGGCACCATGCGCCGGGCCTTCGCCGGGACATCATGGCGCATGCGCTGTGAGTTCAGCGGCTGCTTGCAGTGGTTTAGGAAATAGTCATTTTACCTACATGTAAGTCTTAGTATAGACTTACCTGTCGGTAAAAATGTAATTTAAGGTGATACAACCGCTTTAAAATAATCACATTTGTTACTTTGCAACCTGAAATGAAAACAGACACAGTTTTTGTTTTATCCAGCTGTATTTACTCAGTGTAACTTGTAGCATCCAAGTGAAAGATATAACACCAAAATGTCAGAAAAAAATTAAAAAACAGAACCACTTTCATGTGAGACCTTTCAAAACAGTGATAGGTACACATTAACTGACTTTACACGTCTTACCAACAACACTTTAAGACAATAATGTAGACATCGTTTTGCAATCATATCAAGACAACTTGTGTAAACAGTTATCCCAAACCATTGACAGTTACCTCTCCTAGCTTTCCATATCGTCACTCACTAACATGGTTGAGTGTGTAGGCAAGTTAGAATCCTGCCATCAGGACCAGATTTTTAGAAAATTTTGGGGGCATTTTCTGTGTTTATATGTCAATTCCTCCCTTGTTGGTACTTGTTGGAGGGGCAGATGATATCCACTTCTGCAGTATGAGTTTACGGCCTATATATAAAGACCGTATCCACATTAGGTGCATTTCAGGTGAAAGAACATCCTCTGGTATAAACCCTGGTAGAGTTATTTTTGGATCAGATGATAAATGTGTGGAGCATAAAGTGTTCAAGGTATCAAATATGTATTCCTGATATCGGTGTAATTTAGGATAACGCCACAACATGTGTATAAGTGTACCCGTGGCAGTAGAGCATATTGAACAGTTTGGTGAAGTTGCCTTACCCCAGGAGTGCAACTTATGGGGGGTATAATGAGTACTATGGATGATGAATGACTAAACAATATAAAGCTTGATCCCATTGCTTATCGCCGTGAGACTCTGGATCTTGATACCACTGTCCAAGACTACCAATCTGTATCTGAGCACTAGCTGACGTTTGTAGTGAGGAGTATGTCACCAATCAGGCCCTGTTTGGAGCAACTTGTAGAAACTGCCATGGTTAAAATTGAGGAGGGATTATACTTTAAGGCCTCATACACACGGACGTTTTTTGATGCCGGCGTTTTCTGGCGTTTTTTGCAGCTCTCCATGTTAGTCAATGGCCCCATAAAAACGCCAACGTTTTTGAGCTGTAGATGGCGTCGGCGTTAGTGAGCAGAAACTGGAACCCATGGCCAGTGCGTTCTGAGGCTGTAACGTTTTGGCATTTTTTGACGCCAACGGCACAATATGCCAACAAACGCCACCTAATATTATACCGGCGTTTTCCGGCGTTTTTTTTTACGCCAACGTTTTTAGGTTGAAAAATAGCAGAGGGATGATTTTTTTAAAAAACGCCTATTGACGCTGACGCTCACTAACGCTCAAAAACGCCGATGCATAACGCCGACTTTTTTTCCTTGATGTTGGGCCCGACGTTTTGTTTATTTTTTTAGAAACGTCCGTGTGCATAAGGCCTTATGGATAAGACGCTGTTTGGCTTTGTAGAGCGCACCACAGCTGCAAGTATTGAAATAATAGTTTATTAGAAAAATTATACTGTATTTCTCTGCCTATTTATTAAAAGGCTGCAAATCCTCATTGTCAAATAATTGGTAGAGAAATACAATACCGACTCTTTTCCAAGAGTCAAAATTCTCAAGTTAGGCCACCTCAGGTAGTCGTGGGTTATTCCATATGGGTATATATTGGGTGTATCCCTCATGGGAGGTGTTCTGTTTCAACTACAAGGCCATAAACTTTATCTTCAGCATCATGTAGGGCTTAAACTGACCTGGTGATCTTTTTATCCCTTGCATCAATTCAGACAGCTTAAACTCAATGAATAAACTTACTGTGGAGGAGACAGACGATGAAGCCTTTTGAATGTTCCATTTAATGAAGAATATCCATAGATAGAAAAATGATGACGTTGTAAGCCACACGGAAAGATCTGCACATGAAGGCCGCATGCTCAGGAATGAAACTAGAAAGAGAGAAGGGTAGGGGATTTACAGAACTACAGAGGGAGAAAAGGTTCAGCTCAGACAGAGGCAGACAGCTTAAAGACACAGAGCAATAATAAACCAAATTATACACACAGATTAAATTATAATAATTCACATTGTGTAACACAACACTCCATGTCTGAAATCTTTAGATTTCATAACCTTAAACCTTTATATATATATATATAAGTCCAATAATGTCCAATATTGATAGATGTCCTGGAAACTGTAATGAGAACATGCAACAAGCAAACAAACATAAGTTCAACAGGATTGCATAACATGTAGTAGTCCGACATATGACGTCTTCAGAGAATGTCAAAAGTTCCAAGTAGAACTTGTAGTTAGCAGTAATGTACTCCCTGACGTGCTAATAGCATGGCTAGTCCTTGCATAAGTCACTCACTTGGCAAAAGGAGTACTAACTTTGTAATTGGTTGAGAAAAGGTTTGTATCGATCCTCCTTTGGTTACCTTGACCTCTACCTTCCGGACCTTGTTATCATCACTGAGCATAACTTTAGTAATCAGAACCATAGGCCACGCATTCCGACAAACTTCCTTGTCCTTTAGAAGGATGAGATCTCCAACATAGGTGAAGGGTGGATGTTTACGTAGTCATTCTGCTGGGAGACTTGCCATTTGTTGCAGTTGATGTTTTCCTCTTAACTTGAGGCATTGGACGCACCTGAAGAGCGGGGAGGAGATGCACCTTTTCATACCGACAATCGACAAGCCAGCTGTCCTGATGGCACCTTCTGAAAACTGGTGGCCTTGGTGTTGCACCTGTTCATGGTGGTGACGAACCAGAAGAGCAGTAACAAGATGTTCACCTGGTATGTTTATAGGATTCTGTTCTTTGTTGCATAGGTCAGATTTCCCAATACGGCCACCAACTCTCAGCAACTGATTGATGTCAGTGGGGGGTGAGTAGCAGTCCTCACACAAAAGCCTTGGAGGTGGCAGCCATAAGCTGTCCTTAAAAACTGCTGATGACACAGCTCCAGTCCCGCAGTCAGCTGGGTTGAGTTCAGTGGGAACGTGATGCCATTGACTTGGTAGAGAGAATCACTTAATACATTCTACACTGTTGCTGACGTGCACATAAAACTGTTTTGTTTGGTTGTATATATAACCGAGTACTACCTTACTGTCAGTATAAAAGGTGAAAGAATCAATTCTAGTGTCCATTTCACTTTGTATGACTTCAGCAATTTCTACTGCTAGCACAGCTGCACAGAGTTCAAGTCTTGGCATGGTATGTGCAGGTTTTGGGAATGAGTTTTGCTTTGCCTAGGACAAAACTACAGTGTGATTCTCCATTAACTTCAGAGGTCTTTAAAGCGGAGGTCCAGGCTAAAAAAAAAAATTAAAAGTCAGCAGCTACACATATAGTAGCTGCTGACTTTTAATATTAGGACACTTACCTGTCCTGGAGTCCAGCGATGTCGGCACCCGCCGCCGATCTTCGGATCGGGGGACGGGTGCAGCCGCCTCCATCGCGGGTAAGGGAACCCGGACGTGTAAGCGGTACAGCTTCACGCCGGGCACCTTACTGCGCATGCGCGAGCTCTGCCGCGCTCTGCTACTGGCCAGGCGGCCAGTAGCAGAGCGAGCAGGGAGGAGGGAGCCGGGCTTCTGACGTCAGCGGCCGCGTCCGCCGGCCAGAGCTCCCGGAAGTGTGGAAAAGGACACCTGTCTAAAGACAGGTGTCCTCTTCCCCCTCCCCCCCGAAAGGTGCCAAATGTGACACCTGAGGGGGGGGAGGAATCCAACCAGCGGAAGTTCCACTTTAGGGTGGAACTCCGCTTTAAATAGGCTACTGCAGCAAAGGCTTCAACCGATGCATCAGAGAAAATATGAATCTCTCTCTGCCCAGCAGTTGAAATGGAAGCTGGGACATAGCAACATGAGATTTGAAGTTTTTCTAGTGACCTCAAAGAACATCTCCACCTTTCCCACTTGTGTTGTTTCTCACTAGGTAAAGGAGTATCCCAGTCTATGTTCTCAGTAGATAACTGTCTTAGCAGAATCTTACCTTGAATGGTAACTGGAGCAAGGAAACCCAGTGGATCATAGATGCTATTCACCACCCACAGGGCTCCTCTCTTAATGAAGGGCTTGTCACAAGTTGACACTTGGAAGGTGAATGTGTCTTGTTTGATGTTCCACATCAAACCCAGACTTCGCTGTACAGAAGGCACATCTATACCTAAATCAAAGTTTTTTAGACTAGTGGCATAGTCCTCAGAGTGAAAGGCATTCATAAGTTGCTGGCTGTTGGATATAATCTTGTGCAGTCTAAGGTTTGCTACAGACAGCATCTCCTTTGTTCTGGTAAGAAGATTGATTGCTTCTTTAGCAGTTGGAAAAGACTTGAGTGCATTGTCAATGTAGAAGTTTCTTCTAATGACACAGGCATCCTAGACTTAGGACATGAGTCTTACATGTGCTTCTCTTGTTGTTCCTGGCAATGAGGGCAGTAAATCTTGTCTGGATCAGTACTTTCATGCAGAAATCTTGTAATTAGGCTGTGAAACTTCCTTTTCTACTGTTGTGTTTCAACTATAAGGCCATAAACTTTATCTTCAGCATCATGTAGGGCTTACACTGACCTGGTGATCTTTTTATCCCTTGCATCATTTCAGACAGCTTAAACTCAATGAATAAACTCACTGTGGAGGAGACAGACGATGAAGCATTTCGAATGTTCAGTTTAATGAAGAATATCCATAGATAGAAAAATGATGAAGTTGTAAGCCACATGGAAAGATCTGTACATGAAGGCAGCAGGCTCAGAAATTAAACAAGTAAGAGAGAAGGGGCGGGGATATACAGAACTACGGAGGGAGAAAAGGTTCAGCTCAGACAGATGCATACAGCTTAAGACACAGAGCAATAATAAACAAACAAAATATTACATACAGATAAAATTATAATAATTCACATTGTGTAAAACAACAGGAGATAAGTTGCTGTACAGAATTCCAAACCCTACGAATTAAGTGGAATGTGGGTAAACAACATTTACCATAAAAATGATGAGCCACTATCAATTGCACCGGTGGCTCGACCAGAAGCTGGGAGAGGACAATTTATTGTAAAGGGTCCTTAACCACCTCCCACCCGGCCACTGTACATATACGGCTGGGTGGGAGCTTCCCCGTTCTGACAGGACGTGTATTTACGTCCTGCAGAACGGGAGCTCGCAGCGCGGCCACGCGCCGTGCTGCTGCTGGATCCTGTGATCATTATGATCACAAGATCCAGCTGAGCAGAGATCGGGATACGGGCGCAGTGACTGGCCCTCCCGATCATGTGACGGCTGTGTCCAATCACAGCCATCACATTGTAAACAGAGACGTACGTCTCTGTGACAGTTCTCCCCCCGCCGAGCTCAGTGAGAGCGCAGTGCGGGGGGGGGGGGGGAGCTGCAGCTCTGTG
>BLSH010523653.1:392031-406311 GCA_018402905.1 Glandirana rugosa
CCCCCTCTTCGGTCCTCGCGGTCACCCCCTCGGTTTTTCTTCTCCTAACCCCGACGAGATACGTTTTGGTGACGTGGCCCGTCGGTCCATTCACACTTTATAGCGATAAAACTTTTTTTTTTTGAAAGGAAATCTTAGTGAAATTGGTTCCATTAGAAGTCGTTATAACGGCAAATTAGAGTAAAGGAAATGAGCGAAAGGTTCGTAATCGCGATATTCAGCGAGGTCGCAGACAAAAGTGAGTAAGTGAAACTAAATGTAGACCTTAACCCCTATACATTCCCTCCTTTTCTTCCTGCATTTATCGCGCAAAAGACTAATCGGTAGTTCAAGACTGTGCTGCCCTTTTGCTTGGAAAGCGAGTAAAGGAAATGAGATTAAACGGCAATATTGCTGAAGATTACCTTGGTTAAAGTGATTCTAAAGGAAAGTTTTTTTTTTTCAAAATAGCGATATTTCACACTTACCTGGCTGCCCGGTGCAGTGGTTTTGCATAGAGCAGCCCCAATCCTCTTCTTTTTGGCTCCCCCACTGGCGCTCCTGGCTTCTCCCCCTGCTGGGTGCCCCCAATAGCAAGCCTGCACTCTGTGGGGGGAGATTTACTAAAGCTGGAGAGTGCAAAATCTGGTGCAGCTCTGCATAGAAACCAATCAGCTTTCAGGTTTTATTGTCAAACCTTAATTGAACTACCTGAATTTAGAAGCTGATTGGCTAGCATGCACAACTGCACCAAATTTTGCACTCTCCAGCTTTAGTAAATCAACCCGTGTGTCCATTCACACACGCACAGCGTGACTCCCCCCCCCCCCCGCTCTTTCCTCATTGGCTTACTGGCTGTGATTGACAGCTGCAGGAGGAGAGAGAGACCCAGGAGAGCCCACTGCTCTCATGCACATCATTGAGATGGGACTCAGGTAAGTATATGGGGGGGAGCTGCCCCCAGAAGGTTTTTTTTATCTTATTGCATAGAATGCATTAAGGTAAAAAAACCTTAGTGTTACTAAACCCACAACAGTAAACCCACTCTGTATATGCAGTAAAGCATGCTTGTTATACTCACTGAGAGACCTAAGGTGTTAATCCTCTGCATTGTGTAAAAAGGCTGTTTGATCCTGTTTTCTCTGATCCTCCACTTCTTCCACTGTCCCCAATCCATTTCCTGATAATACAGAGCCTTGGGGCACTCTGCACATGCTCAGTTTGGTGTGTATTTGTAGAGAGTTGTTTTTTTGGGGGGGAGGGGGGGTGAATGCGATCAGCACAGGACCAGGCCTCATAGGACAGTCAGAGGAAAATAAAAACTCCTCCTACAAGCTTTAACCAGACACTGATTGAAGTCACAAGACTGCTATATACTGCTGATGAAAAAGGGTATTTAGCAGTTTATATTTACTAAAAAGAAATTGCATTTCCATGTTCTGTGTACTGTGGGAGACCAGATATAGTGAATGCAGGGTCCTGGTTTTAGTGACACTTTAAACCTTTAAAACCACTTTAACCATTTTAGTTTCAGGGATCAATTACTCAATTCTAACTGACAAGTTCTCAAAACAGCAAAAAGTGCTCCCTATTGTAGATCCTGTGGTCCTATATTAAAGTCACTCTTTATTCTGTACAATTTTTGGGCTTATAGCTGAAGGATAGGTATGGTAATGTTTACATGGTTACGTTGGACCAGCTTGGGCTGATGTATGTATGCATGTGCCATACCTAACCAATTCCAATGGAACCTGGAAATTGTAGTAGGCACCACTACTGCAGTGATCTCCGCTAGCTTCCAGATCCCATTCAGGGAACACCATTGTCTCAATGAATGCAAAGTGTTCTCTGATAAGACAAGGTGAAGCAGTGACATCACAATCTCCATCTCATATAATTAGAGAACACTTTGTATGCAGCACAGGACCTGGAAGCTGGTGGAAATCACTGTTGTAGCAGGGCCTACTACAATGATTTTCAGCTTCCATGGGAATCCTAGTTACGGTACATACACACTTACAATGGTCCAAACTGTTAACTGGATAAATGTGGGCTGTGGCGCTACTTTTACAGGATAGGTTCCTTACCATTGAAAGTCTGAACCGTGTATTAGTGCCCCCTAGTGGTCCAACAAAAATTGTGTTATCAGAAACCTTCAAAGTTAATAAAGCAAAGTGTGCTGTGCTTTTCTTGATAAATATAATAAAATAAAGTGCAGAGCATCTTGCATGGCGTGTTTGTCTTAGTTCATAAATGAATGATAGTTCCTAAGGTGCTAGTGCAAAAATTGATGGACCAATGTTATGAACTTAATATAAAAAATACACTCTGTAGCTGATAGTATACAATCATTAGTGAACTTCAAAAGTGCTAGTGCAATAAATGAATCTCCAATATGCAACAAAATCCTTAATACATTGTTGTGACAACTGCTCAGTGCTTAAAGTGCTTATAAAGTCACCTTTATTTTCTTCCTTGTATTTCACAATCCCCAGGTATGCATAGTTCATACAGATGACAAGTAGAAAATCCTTGAATACTTATTTGTTCAAGTGCCAAACGGGTGCTGGTTAAACGTGCTCCCCTGAGGATACCCCACTTACCAAATGGCGTCACCCCTGCAGGGGTAAAATGCCTGGACGCCAAGCTGGAGACTCCTGGGGTCTCCTGGGGCTGTGTTGTCTAGTCCTGGTGTCCTTAGCAGAGATGTGGGTGTCCAGATTCAGAGGGGAAAAAAACAGGGAATGCCCATAGCGAAGTCCGTTTCAAATAGTGTC
Source organism: Glandirana rugosa (assembly GCA_018402905.1). NCBI lineage: Eukaryota > Metazoa > Chordata > Amphibia > Anura > Ranidae > Glandirana > Glandirana rugosa. The sequence continues at coordinate 394,788 of BLSH010523653.1, forward strand.
TTTATTTTGGTAAACTCAAATGTAAAAGAACAGTATCCAATATCAATAAGCGGTGTTTATACTGCAGAATGGCCGAGCGGTGCTTGTTTGAGGAAGTCTCGCCCGCTTCCTGCAAAGGATAGGGTGCGTTCTACTTGCCGCTGTGCCCAAACCAGAGATGACGTACGTGTGTGCGTGAGTCTGGCTCCATCTGATGCGTTTCGTCAGACGCCTCCCCTATGTGGGAACAGAATATCCTCTTCCTCCTCCCCACCAAATGTGACACCTGAGGGGGGAGGAATATGATCAGCGGAAGTTCCAAATGTGGACGGAACTGCGCTTTAAGTTTTTCAGTCTTATACCCCGTACACACGTTCTGAAAATCAGACGAAAGATCGTCAGTTTTTTTTTGCATGCTAATCTCAGATCGAATCGGAAGAGTTTACTAAAGTCTTTTCGGACGACAACTGTACTGCTTAAACGAAAATCGTACGATCTGGTATCATGCGAGATTTTTTTTTGTGTTTGTCCGATCGAATAATATCAGATGAACTGTCATGAACTGTCTCGAAAGCTCTGTACTAAAGATCCGATTATCATACGATCGCTTCAAATGCCGGATTTTTCATTCCCATTTTCGGATCGTGTGTACGGGCAATAAGGCTCCATTTACACGGAACGCTGCTTCAACCTCCCCTGAATGTTTTCTCTTGACAGCTAGAAACCGGAGTCTAAAACGTCTGTTTTGCAGTGTTTTGCATGCCGCGTTTTGCCGCGTTCACATCTAGGAGCATTTTTGAAAATGGAAACACCTGTAAACGAAACAGTCCTAGACACAAGTTTCCGCTTTTAGGCACGTTTAGCGGCGTTTACAAGCTGTTTGGCATTTCAAATGCCTCTGAACTGGTGTCTGAACCCGTTTTTTTGTGTTCCAAAAAGAGCCTCTAAACTCAACTGCCTGGAAACGACCTTAACCGCTTGCCGACCGCTGATCGGCAATTGACGGCGACAGTGTGGCGCTCCTGCACAAATCGCCGTCATATGACGGCGGCTGCGAGATCGCGCCCAGTGAGCGCGCTCACTGTGTCCAGGGAGGGCCAGGGAGCGGGTGCGGCGGATTCGATCTCCGCCGGCCACCCGCGATGCCCCCCCCGGAGTGAAGAAACGGAGGTCCGTGTAAGTAAACACGGACCTCCGTTCTGTGAGAGGGGGAAGGGCTGTGATCACAGCCTTCCTCTACATGGAAGCTGTGACCACTTCCCTTCCCCAGCTAGGGCAGTCCCCCCCCCAGTTAGAACACGCCCAGGGAACACAGTTAACCCTTAGAGCGCCCCCTGCAGGTTAACCCCTTCACTGCCAATGGCATTTACACAGTAATCAGTGCATTTTTATAGCACTGATCGCTGTATAAATGCCAATGGTCCCAAAAAAGTGTCAAAATGTTCCGACATGTCCGCTGAAATATCGCAGTACTGCTAAAAATCGCAGATCGCTGCCATTACTAGTAAAAAATAAAAACCCCAGAAATGAATTCTCATCATCCGTAAACGCGACCACTTTTGTGCAAACCAATCAATAAACGCCGATTGCGATTTTTTTTATCGCAAATATGAGGAAGAATATAAATCGGTCAAAACCGATGAAAAAAAATGTTTTTTTATATTTATTTTTTGGATTTGTATTTTAGCAAAAAGTAAGAAATTTGGGTTTTTTTGCAAAATTGTTGCTCTTCTTTTGTTTATAGCGGCGATCAGAAATGACGCAGGGGTGATAAAATACCACCAAAAGAAAGCTCTATTTGTGGGAAAAAAAGGACGCAAATTTTGTTTGGTTACAACGCCGCATGACCGCGCAATTGTCAGTTAAAGCGACGCAGTGCCGAATCGCAAAAAGGGCTCTGGTCCTAAAGGGGGAAATCCTTCCGGGGCTGAAGTGGTTAAACAACCCTATGTAAATGTACTGATAAGATAACACAGAGGAAAGTTCAGGGGCAGCTGAAAAGAACGCCCAAATGCCTCTAAAGTCCCTTTACCAGCAGCAGTGTAAATGAGGCTGAAGGATGACGGCAGGAGCGTTCTGACAGTTCCACCCACGCAGTGAAAATTGGTCGGTCCATCAGGAACAGATCAACGTTTTCTCTGTGTATGGCCATCTTAGATGTACGGCATGCAGAACCTGCATAATAACATTCCTGGAACCCACTGCAGCAATGTACAGCCCCCTATAGAGATGCATTAAAAGAGGTGGCTGTATGTGTTTGTGTGCCAGGATCTGCATACGCAGAGGTATAGTGCAGATGGTGTGCATTTGGAGCATACGCCTGTGCACATGCTGGTGCTGCAGGCAGCCCAGTACATAATGGCACACAGCTCTTCAAATGCATCTCAATGGGTGGGTGGGTGGGTGTGCATGGCAGCAGCGGGGCCCCGGGAATGTCATTACACAGGCTCTGCACGCTGTACAGCCCCTGTGAATGAAGCCTAAGTGAAAGAAAAGACAAGCTTTAAATGTCTTCCAGCACGATGGATCATCAATCCATTGTCTGCTGCAGGATTGTTTATGGTTAGGTTGTGCCGGAGCCTATTTGTACCATGTGTCTGTCCCGGCATAACGCAAAGGTGTGAAAATAAAACATTGCAGATTCGCAGTATATTTTTACGAGCGGGAATGACTCATATAAATTTTATCCTTTCTTTAGTTTCAGCTCACATAAATAATGCAGACACAGTGCGGGATTTACTTTTCAGTGTGTCCTTGAAAAAAAAAAATTAACTTACACCTAACTTAAAGAGACACTGTCACCTTCCTATAGTGACAGCGCCTCTTCTCAGCGAGGCATTCCCACCATCCAGTGAGCTCCAATGGCAGATGGTGTCAGAGCCCATCCAAGTGTTCAGACCGGACAACAGGACGCTCAGACCCAAACGCTGGCGCATAGGAGTGTCGCTTCTCCCTACCTGGAAGCTCCACTCCCTTAAGCTGGCTGTACACTATAGTAGAATTTAATTGGAACATTTTCATTTTAGGAGCGCTTGTTCAATTTTCTGATGGTTAGTGGATTCAAGTTGATGTTGATGAGAAAATTTGAAGGGGCAGGATAGAAATTTTTTCTTGAACTAAGTAATTTCTAACAGTGTATGTGGTTTTCTTTTGGGAAAGTCCATTCATTTAAAAATTGAACATTAATAGCAAACTTGTGAAGTACTTCCGAATGATATTGCTTAACCACTTCAGCCCCGGAAGGATTTCACACTTTAGGACCAGAGAACTTTTTGCGATTCGGCACTGCGGTCGTGCGGCGTTGTACCCAATGAAATTTGCTTCTTTTTTTCCCACAAATAGAGCTTTCTTTTGGTGGTATTTCATCCCTTCTGCGTCATTTCTGATCGCTGCTATAAATAAAAAGAGCGACAATTTTGCAAAAAATTCAATATTTCTTACTTTTTGCTAAAATACAAATCAATAAAAAAAATATATAAAAAAACATTTTTTTCATCGGTTTTGGCTGATTTATATTCTTCCTGATATTTTTGGTTAAAAAAATCGCAATCTGCATTTATTGATTGCTTTGTGCAAAAGTTGCCGCGTTTACGGATGATGAGAATTAATTTCTGAAGTTTTTATTTTTTACTAGTAATGGCAGCGATCTGCGATTTTTAGCAGTACTGCGATATTGCGGCGGACATGTCGGACCATTTTGACACTTTTTTGGGACCATTGCCATTTATACACTGTACACTGTACTATGCACTGATTACTGTGTAAATGCCATTGGCAGTGAAGGGGTTAACCTGAAGGGGGCGCTCTAAGGGTTAACTGTGTTCCTTGGGCGTGTTCTAACTGTATGGGGGCTGGGCTGGCAGGGAGAGGGGAGTCATCACGGCTTCCATATACAGGAAGCCTGCGATCACAGCCCTTCCCCCTGTATGAGAACGGAGATCTGTGTTTACACACACAGACCTCCATTCTCTCACTGCGGGGGGGCATCGTGGGTAGCCGGTGGCGATCGAGTCCGCCGTACCCACTCCCTGGCCCCCCTGGACACAGTGAGCATGAGCGCACCTCCAGCGGTGCGCGCACGCTCACAGTACTAGTTATCGTAAGTTATCGTTTGTAACGAGCCACCTTGTCGCCGTCAGACGCCGGCCGGCGGTCAGCAAATGGTTAAGTCAAAGAATGTCCTGAAGATTTTTCATACAAATGTACCTGCTAGTGTATGGCCAGCTTTAGAGTAATGGACAGAGACCTGTGATGGACCAGTAAGCATGGATGGGTGAGTATAACTTGCTGGCATAGAGCAATCAGGAGACTGCCATTTGCCCTGGATGGGTTTCTGATGGTAGAACTCCAACAGTAGAACTCTAATGGTAGAACTTTAATGGTAGACCTCTAATGGTAGATCTCTAATGGTAGATCTCTAATGATAGATTTCTAATAGTAGATCTCTAATGGTAGATCTCTAACGGTGGAACTGTAATGGTAGACCTCTAATGGTAGATTTCTAATGGTAGAACTCCAACAGTAGAACTCTAATGGTAGAAATTTAATGGTAGACCTCTAATGGTAGATTTCTAATGGTAGATCTCTAATGATAGATTTCTAATAGTAGATCTCTAATGGTGGAACTGTAATGGTAGACTTTTAATAGGGCCCTCCTATTCCTTCTGTATTGAACTGTATTGTAATTGTACTGTGTCCCTTCTTTATTGTAAAGCGCTGCGCAAACTGTTGGCGCTATATAAATCCTGTATAATAATAGTAGAACTCTAATGGTAGATCCCTAACGGTAGACTTCTAATAGTAGATCTCTAATGGTAGAACTCTAATGGTAGGTCTCTAATGAAAGAACTCTAATGGTAGACTTCTAATAGTAGATCTCTAATGGTAGAACTCTAATGGTAGATCTCTAATGTTGGAACTTTAATGGTAGACCTCTAAGCCTCCATGCACACTGGACGCTATCTGGGCTCTCTCGGTGTCGGGCAGGAGACGCTGCTTAGAAAACGTTCTTTTGCAGCATTTTGTAAGCAGCGTTTACCGGCTTTTATCGGCGTCGGCGTTTTTGGGCATTTTCTTTTTTCTTCATTAGCTTCCATTGACTGCAAAAAACGCCGGACGCGATAAACAGCCGTTTACCCGTGTTTATTAGTGTTTAGCGGCGTTTAGCGTTTTTTGTGGTCAAAAGAACGACTTTTGAACGTGAATTCAGGGCGTTCAAGAAACAGCCCAAAAACGCCACTGCTGATAAACGACAATTAATGTCCATGTGTGCATGGACACATAGGATAACATAAAGTGGCCTTTTTGGGCTGTTGAAAAAAACGCCAAAACGCCCAAAAACTGTCGTTTATCGGATACAGTGTGCATGGAGCCTTATGGTACAGTAAGCACTGTGTAAATTGTCAGCACTATTTACAGTAAATGGCTGTATTAAAAATAAAAATATAAGTAACATGGATATGGATTTGGCTTGCTATGGGTAGCTGGGTAGAACTTAATTAAAAAAAAACACACAGGTTACTTATAGCGATAGTAAACTCCCTTGTATGATTTTTACCTACAGGTAAGCCTATTATAAGGCTTTTTTTAACCACTTGTACCTGTATAACTTACATAAATGGCGGCAAGGTAGCTCTCCTGCGAAGGATCATGTACCTAGTACCTGATCCTGCACTTTGGGGGCCGGCATGTGCGCCGCTGGCAACCCTATGTGATTACACACAGCGGTAGCTGATCTGCCGGTACCGTATACTAGATGTCCGCCAGCACCCGCCAGTCATTAGGCAGAGAGATAGAACAGTAATCTTGTCTTGTAAATGGCAGATCGCTGTTCTGTCAGTAGGGCATGGATCCTGTATTCCTGCGCAGCAAGGACATGGATCAATGCCTTCCCCTAATCAAAGCACCTCTCACGTTATACACAAATTCTGGCTAGGCATAGAGTTAACCCTTTGATCACCTCTGATGTTAGCCCCTTCCCAGCCAGCGTCTTTAGAACAGTGACAGTGCATATTTTTTTAGCACTGATCACTTTATTAGTGTCACTGGTCTCCAAAAAGTGTCAAAAGTGTCAGTTAGTGTCCAATTTGTCTGCCGCAATATCACAGTCCGGATATAAGTCGCTGATCGCTACCATTAGTAGTATAAAAAAAAAAATGTAATTTAAATTTCATAAATATATTCCATATATAACTTTTGCGCTAACCAATCAATATACATTTATTTGGATTTTTTAACAAAAACATGTAGCAGGATACATATTGTCTTAAATTGATGAAGAAATTTGATTATTCTTACATTTTTATTGGAAATGTTTTATAGCATAAAGTAAAAAATATTGTTTTTATTTTCAAAATTGTTGCTTTTTTTTGTTTATATTGGAAAAAGAAAACAAATGCAGAGGTGATCAAATACCACTAAAAGAAAGCTCTATTTGTAGGAAAAAAAGAACATAAAATGTAATTTGGATACAGTGTCGCACCACTACGCAATTGTCAATTAAATTTATGCAGTGCCGTACCGCAAAAAATGGCCTGGTCATGAAGGGGGTAAATCTTCCATAGGTCAAGTGGTTAATCCACCCAACAACAATTTCAGCCAAAAAGAAAACAAAAGCATAAAAAATGCAAAACGCATCAAAAAACGAGTTCAAAATACACCGCAAAAAGCACTGCAGAAACATCAACATCAAAAGCAAACTGCATAGGTGTGAACCGAGCCTCATACAGGACCCCTCTGTATCGTTTCCTATATTTATTCAGGGCGCCGGATACACTTTGTAAATATGGCGGTCTGTTGACGAGTCCGTCTGTTCTGCTTTCTGCTTTTCATTTTCCTGGCACCCAGAGCTCTCCTACACATTCCGTCGTGTCCAGCGATTCGTGTCCACTCTGCTGGTGGCTCTGCATGAAGTGACTCAAATTTATGGTTGTTATCGCAGTGTCCCCACTGACTAGATTGGGTTCTTCCAACTGTGCAGATGACAGAACTGCTGCGTGGAACAGACAAAATGAACGAATCCATCAGAGCTCTGCATGACAACCTCCAGGTCATGGTAGGAAGCCATTCTATATTTATAGCCAGCCATTCCTGATACCTCATTCCTGAGAATCAGGAATCATATGGCCCATTCACATTGACACTTAAAGTGTTACTAAACCCACAACAGTAAAATCTGTCTGTATATGCAGAATAGCATGCTTGTTATACTCACTGTGGAACTTAAGGGCTAAATCCTCAGCATTGTGTAAAAAGGCTGTTTTATCCTGTATGCATAGATCCTTCCCTCCTGCACTGTCTATCTGGGGAAGGCCAGCTAACACAGGCAGGGTAGCTGACCTGCACATGCACAGTTGTGTCTTTTATGCTGGAGAGAGCATTTCCTTGTTCACAGAGCTAGCCAGGTCATATGATATTGACATCACACATGTGGGCGTGTATACAAGCCATAGTGGAAATCTCCTCCTACCTGAACTCTCAGCACTGGACAAACTGTGCAGTTTATCATGTAACCGTGGTATACAGATCATCCAAACAGGTATATAGTGGCAGAATTTTAATGTAAAAAGAAGATTTATGAGCTGTGAGCACTGTGGGGTGGGGGGCAGAGGAACTATTTTCATATTACTGGGTTTAGCAACACTTTAAAAAAGAACTCCAGGTCTGGCATTTAGTACATAGTTACATTGGACCAGCTCGAATCAATGTAACCATGCATATACCATGAAAAAAAACAAAAAATGGTGCGCTGCTCCTTTAAATAACTGTGGTGAAATGAAATTGAATAAACCAACTTTAATATATGATATGGTAGTATAAGTTAATGATGAATAAACATTAAAAAACTTTGAAACAAAAATTAATCTGGTGAACACTGTGCTGCCCACAATGCGATATCGCTGCTTAAATAACATCCACATTTCAGATGTAGAGCAAGAAAGTGAATGTCCAAATCATGCTTCCAATCACATCCAGGGGCAATGCACGCTCAACTTAAACTTTGACCATAAAGGTCAGTAAATGCAGATTAAAAAGCTGGTTTTGTTCATCCACAATACAGTTTGTAATATTAGCTTCATACTGTATCTGTTGCCTCTAGGCCACGAGCATGACTCAAACATATAAATAAGATCAATTCATAGCGCAATATGTTTGATATAAATAAATTTATTAGAAAAACAATTATGTGCACTCACATGTAGTATGTCTTGGATAGGGCATGAAAACAATAAGATAGTCGGCATCGATCCTACTGTGCAAATTTCGTGTCTCGGAGACACCTGGAAGTGACGTCACTGGCTCCGACGCGTTGCGTCACTGGTCACGTGACTTCCTCAGGGTAGGTGTATGCATGTGAGTGCATATATATTCGATAAATGATTTGATATTTGATACATTGGTTTATATCAAACATATTGCGCTATAATATGTGCATTACAACATGTGTTAATATGTGATGTTTTAGGGCAGCCTATTCATTATAACCACTTGCTGTCCACCCCATAGCAATTTTGCTGCTACAGGGCAGCAGCTGCGCACTGGATCATGTATATATATACGTGATCCGGCTCTTCCGGGAAGGGGGCGCGCACACGCGCTGGCGGCGCCTCGCTCTCGCTGTGATTATACACAGTGGGAGCAAATCACTTGATGTCCGCCAGGCACCCGCTGATCATTCATTACACACGCAGAACAACAGTCTGTCTATGTAAAACAAGGCAGATTGCCGTTCTGTCAGTAGGGAAGGCAAGGATTCTTGTGTTCCTGCAAAGCAGGGACGTGGATCCATGTCCCCCCCCCTAGTAAAAGCAGCACCCACAGTACACAAACACTGGTTAGGCACACAGTTAACCGTTTGATCGCCCCAGATGTTAACCCCTTCCGAGCCAGTGTCATTAGTACTATATTTGTGTCACTGGTCACCAAAAAGTGTCAATGTCCATCGCAGTATCGCAGTCCCACTATAAGTTGCTGTTTGCTGCTATTACTAGTAAAAATAAATAAATAAATAAAATAAAATGTCCTATAGTTTGTATACGCTATAACTTTAATATACGCTTATTGGGATTTTTTTTACCAAAAATATGTAGCAGAATACATAATGGCCTAAATTGATGAAGAAATTGATTGATTTTTGTTTCAGTTTTTTATTGGATATGTTTTTATAGCAGAAAGTAAAAAAAAAAAAAAAAAAATATATATATATATATATATTTTTTTTTTTAAATGTCGCTCTATTTTTGTTTATAGCGCAAAAAATAAAAACCGCAGAGGTGATCAAATACCACCAAAAGAAGGCTCTATTTGTGGTAAAAAAAAGAACATCAGTTGTTTGGGTACAACGTCGCACGGCAATGCAATTGTCAGTTAAAGTAGTGCAGTGCCATATTGAAAAAAATGGCCTGGTCATGAAGATGGGGTAAATCCTCCGGGGGTCAAGTGAATAAATAGGCTGCCAATGGACAACGAATGAAATAAATGCACATATGCTTTTTTAGCAACTTAGTGCACCATAATCCACAGTTTGTGCTTTGCGGTGCACTGCGGTGCATCATGCATTGCGTTCTATTCTACAGTGTGTTGAGTTGTCATTCCCAGTGAAGTGCAATGCGCAATAAGTAGAGCAGATGCATTGTCATGCACTGTGGCAACCTGTTTTAGAATGTGTTAATTAGTGACTCAGTGCCCAATAAAATGTTAATGAAGCGATATAAATGTGTGGATTAGAATGCTTTGCTACAATGCACAAGTGTAAATGGGCCTTTTCACATGTATGCGGTTTGTTGCATTGCATTAAGGCAAATACATTAACGTGCATTACACTGCATGATTATAGGATGTGGAGGATGTGTACAGCAGGGGCATGCGGTGAGGTCAGTGGCTGGTGAGGCACTGGCTAGTATCAGAGGCAGATACACACAGGTTACATACGCCGCAAACGATAGAGCGAGAGCAATAATTCTAGCACTAGACCTCCTCTGTAACTCTAAACAGCTAACCTCTAAAAAATGTTAAAGTGTTGTCTATGGAGATTCTTAAGTACTGAAATTTGGCGCCATTCCACAAGTGTGCGCAATTTTAAAGCCTGACATGTTAGGTATCTATTTACTCGGCGTAACATCCTCTTCCACATTATACAAAAAAATCGGGCTAACATTACTGCTTTTTTTATTCATGAAACAGTTTCTTTAAAAAAAAAATGCGTTTGAAAAATTGCTGCGCAAATACTGTGTAAGATAAAAAGTTACAGTGGCCACCATTATTCCGTAGGGTGTCTGCTAAAACAATTTATATAATGTTTGGGGGTTCTGAGTAATTTTCTAGCAACAAAAATGATTTTTACATAGGAGAGAAGTGTCAGAATTGGCCTGGGTGGCAAGGGGTTAATTACTATAAGTAAGTAATATACAAATATTTATTATATATTATTTTTAAGGTAATATATTATTTTTTCAAAAACTGTACTCAAGCAGGTGGCTTAATGGACAAATTACTGAAGTTTGAAATGATAACTTCAAACCAGTGATTTCAGGCGGTCCCCTAGTTACAAAAATCCGACTTACAAACGACTCCTACTTACAAACGGAGGGAGACAACAGGAAGTGAGAGGAAATCTCCCCCTAGGAAGGGAAATTCACTCCTGTAAGAGTTATTATGGGAAAAAGGTGTCTCCACTGAAGCTTTATCACCAAGGTTTGTTTCCACAACAACCCAAAATTTTCAAAATCCAATTATCATTGGGACCGGAAGTGAGGTGAAATCTTCTGAACAGAAATATAGACAGCAAAACACTCATTACAGGGATGTTACCCCTTCCCTATGCTATCCAAAAAGCTTAAAAATATTTTTTTTGGCTGAAGCTACACTTGAAAAATGTACCTGTTCCCGACTTACAAACAAATTTGACTTAAGAACAAACCTACAGTCCCTATCTTGTGTGTAACTCGGGGACCGCCTGTAAATAGATAAATAATTCATGATTATCTTATAACATATACATGACATGACATACACAACATATACATACATGATAATATATGATTTTGCTTGTATCTTTTCTGCAGAAGATTCTCATTCTCCCTCTTAACTGGGTGAGAAAAACATGGGATTATGAGTAAATCTTATGCACATAAACCCATGTATTTCCTTGTAGTTAAGAGGGCTGGGCTGGAAGGGAGTATTTGTCTTTTAGACACATGCTCCCTTCTGTGACACTGCAGTGAGAGGAGAGCCTCCACTGCAGCATTTTTATTGGACAGCTTGGGCCAATGGTGCTTTACCATTGGATAAGGCTCCAAGCTGTCCATTGAGCTCAGAGCCTCTGAAAAGAAGTGAGGAGAGGCACTGTGAGCTCATCCTCTGTCTGCTGCAAACACAGTGTATGTAGCTTTCGACAGGCTGCACAAGGAGCCCCGTTTCTCCAGAACTATAGATGACAGAAGCCCCAGTGGTGGGGTATGACTTCAGCTACCTGCCAACCAAATCTGGGGTCTCTATGACCTCAAGTCACTGAGCTACGGCCCTCAAAGTCAAACGTTTTTTTTTA
>BLSH010523653.1:417612-433431 GCA_018402905.1 Glandirana rugosa
ATCTTGAAAGAAAACCAACATAAATTAGTGACGACCCAAAAAAAAAAATAATAAAACGATTTTGTTGACTTGTAAAACTCTTTTTTTTGAAAAAGAATCAGAGACAGTCATTTAAAACACTTATTCATTAAAAAGAGGAAGTGACTATCCGACGTGACAACCCGTGACTACTCCGCCGTGAATACCCGTGACTAATCCACCGTGACTACTCCTCCGTGATTATACGGCGTGACTACCCGTGATTATACAGAGTGACTACCCGTGACTATACGCCGTGACTACTCGTGACTGTCCGACGTGACTATCGTCGTAACTAACGACAGTGACTACCCGTGACGATTCCGACATGACATTAGCGGCATCTCCTCACAGGGGAGACATGTACAGGTAATCAGGGCACTGATATCAGTGCCCTGATTACAGTACAGCCTTAGCAGTGCCCATCAGTGACAGCAATCAATGCTGCTATCAGTGCAGCCTGTCAGTGCTCATCAGTGCCGCATATCAGTGCCCATCAGTGAGACATATTAGTGCCCATCAGTGCGGCATATTAGTGCCTCCTCATCAGTGCCACCTAATCAGTGCCCATAAGTGCCGCCTCATCAGTGCCCAACAGTGCAGCCTATCAGTGAAGGAGAAAAATTACTTATTCACAAAATTTACTGACAGAGACTAAGAAAAAGTTTTTTTTCTCAAAATGTTCAGTTGTTTTAGCAAAATAATAAAAAAAAAAACCCAGCAGTGATTAAATACAACCAAAAGAAAGTTCTATTTATGTGGAAAAAAAAGATAAAAATGTCATATGGGTACAGTGTTGCATGGCCGCGCAATTGTAATTTAAAGTGTGACAGCCCTGAAAGCTGAAAATTGGCCTGGGCAGGAAGGGTGTAAATGTGCCCAGTAGGCATGTGGTTAAGTAGCTAAAGTAAACCTGCCTTGTATTTAAATATTCAGAGGAATGACATCCTGTGTTTAGAATGCAATGGGGCAGTCGCTCATCACCCAGAAACTAGAGCAGATCACTGGAGTAGCAGTGCCTACTACAAAGATTTCCAGCTTCCACAGGGATCACACAGGTATGGCACATACATACATACTTACATACATACTTTGTTCCAAGCTAAAGCAATGTAATTGTGCAAAAATATCCATACTTAAACCTCAGCTTTAACTTGAGAGATTCAGATACATGAACTAATATTGAGGCTGGTATGGCCTGGAGAGATCCGATGTCTACCCAGAAGGTGTGTTTGGACCACACATCTGGTGGTGGTCACTAAGGATAGCTTGGCCTGAGGGTGCTCCTCAGAACGTCTGCAATCCAAGGAACCCAATGCCCACACAATCGCTAACCTGCTTCAAGCCTGACATTATTCATCTGGCAGCTGAACTGTGATAGGATTTGCTCTGCATGTGCATTATAAATTGTCAGCATATTCATGTGCGACGTATAAGTAGGACACATTCTCCAGCAGGCCTGTCTTGAGTTTTTAGGAATTACTAAGGAATCCGGTGAGATGAGATGGCAGAGAGCCAGGGATACGGGAGAACTCATGTCAAATCACATCTCAGAATTTATTAGCCCTGAGAAGTTAGAGGGGAAAGTAGGTCAACCCGTCTGCTCCGAAATAAAGGCCCCGGTCTCTCAGGTGCCGCCGTACTGCTGACTTCACAAATAAAAGTGTCGCTGGCCCCGGCAGCCATTGCCGCTCCGGCTTTCTCATGCGTGCTGACAGGCCTCCATTAAGGGATTGAATATCATACATGAAAGCACTCTGCAGAGCGAGGGATGCAAGCACATTGCGGAGAGGGAGCCATAGGAAAATGAGGTCGTGCCAATCAGATGTCACCGTTTGAGGGGAGAAATGTGACAATGTTCCAGGAGAGAATTCAGTGTTAAGTTTGTGAAATAAAAATCTTGCTGCACTTTCTGTAAAAAGATAAAATGGCAAGAAACAATAACGCCATTGCGTTTGCTTTCATTTTGGGTAAGCAGTTATTTATCAGTGCTGTGAGACGAGAAGGAAGGACAACTTTACTCAAGGTGAATCCAAAGCAACAGGTAAACCACTTGCCGACTGCCATACGACTGTAAGCGGCCACAGCTTATAGTCATCACTTTAGTGCATGGCGGCTAGGGGGCGAGCGCGTGCCGGCGTGTGCTCGTGCCTGCCGCACGCTCCCTGAGTGGGGCCGTGGGTCGGGCGGACTTGGTGTCCGCCAGCAACTCGCAATGCCTTGTCACAGAGCCAGAACGGGGAACCGCCGATATAAACACGGCAGTTTCCCGTTCTGACAGGCGGCATGTCAGAGATCTACTGATCCCTGTACTCGGGATCAGTTAGATCTCTGGTGCCCCTGGCAGCCCAGCCCCCCCACAGTAAGAACACGCCTAGGGAACACAGTTAACCCCTTCACTGCCCCCTGCAGGTTAACCCCTTCACTGCCCCCTGCAGGTTAACCCCTTTACTGCCAATGACATTTATACAGTAATCAGTAGATATTTACAGCAGATTAGCAGATCGCTGGCATTACTAGTAAAAAAAAAATAATTGTAAAAACGGCAGAAATTCATTCTCATGGTTTATAAATGTGGCAACTTTTGCGCAAACCAATCAATAAATGCCGATTGCGATTTATTTTTACCACAAATATGAGGAAGAATATAAATCGGCCAAAACCAATGAATAAATTCGTTTTTTGGGGTTTTTTTGGATTTCTATTTTAGCAAAATGTAAGAAATATTGTTTTATTTATTTTTTTTTGCAAAATTGTCACTCTTTTTTTGTTTATAGCGGCGATCAGAAATGACGCAGAGGTGATCAAACACCACCAAAAGAAAGCTCTATTTGTGGGGGGAAAAAAGCATGCAAATTTGGTTTTGGTACAACGTCGCACAACCACGCAATTGCCAGTTAAAGCGACGCAGCGCCGAATAGCAAAAAGTGCTCTGATCCTAACATGGTAAATCCTTCCGGGGCTGAAGCGGTTAAAGAAGAGCTTCAGTCCCCTTGAGCTTCGGCCCGACTTCCCTCCAGTGCCACCATCTTTTTAAGTCTGCTGTATGCACAGATGTGCTAAAGGGCTCTGACTTGGGGTCCTAGCAGAGCAATACGACACATCTGTGCATAGGGGCAACCATCATTTTCACTTGGCAAGAACACAATAATGTTAAAAAAATAATAATGTTCTGAATTTTGATCCATTTTTGCATGTACAGTACAATATAATACACCTCTATCAGGGTCGTTGGAGCTGCATTGCTGTGAGTAAGCGGCCTGGTGCAATATATCTGTCTTGCCTCAGCTTTATTGGCATGCTGGAATTTCAAGCTAAGTAAAATCGCACCAGTAAATAACATACTCAAATTAAGCCAGCCCTGAAATACTACGCCTAATAGACTTGAGAATTAATTCTTAACTGTATACACTAGATCTTCATAGGCTGACTGACAGATGAAGCTCTGGGGATTTCAGGAGAAACGCCAGCACTTTTTTTTTTTTCCAATACCGCCTGCCGCCGCTGCTTTAGCAAAATTATTTTTTTTTCTCCTTAAGCATGCACAGGAAATCCATGAACGGCTTTAATAAGTTTCCCTTCAAATGGGCTGTAAGAGAAGGCACTTGGCATTTGGTCCTGACCCTGCCAGGCCTGTCCTGATCAAATAGGCTGACGGTGCAGCTAGCTGAACCTCGTGCGCAGTGGTCAATGCTGCGGCCGCCCATTCAATACATTGCTGCCTTCTCCTAGAGCAGTGCCTCTCAACTCAAGTCCTCAGGACCCACCAACAGGCCAGATTTTAAGTATTACCTTGGGGAGATGCAGACTAGAATTCTGCAATCACTGAGCAGTAAATGATATCACCTGTGATGCATTTCAGTTATCCTGCAAACCTGGCCTGTTAGTGGGTCCCGAGGACCGGGGTTGAGAACCACTGTCCTAGAGAGTGGGTGGGATGTGAGTTCCACGTTGGGTGTCATTCTGCTTTCAGCATCGGAATGAATTCAGACTATAGAGATAAAAATGTGCCATAACCCATCATAACCATTGCGACCTCATCAGTGCCCATCAGTGCCACCTCACCAGTGCCCATCAGTGCAGCCTCATCAGTGCCCATCAGTACAGCCTCATCAGTGCCGTCTTTCAGTGCCCATCAGTGCAGCCTCATCTGTGTCCATTAGTGCAACCTTATCAGTGCAGCCTCATCAGTGTCCATCAGTGCCATCTCACCAGTGCCCAACAGTACAGCCTCATCAGAGCCCATCAGTGCAATCTCATCAGTGTCCATTAGTGCAACCTCAACAGTGCCCATAAGTGCAGCCTCATCAGTGTCCACCAGTGCCACCTCACCAGTGCCCAACAGTACAGCCTCATCAGTGCAGTCTCATCATTGTCCATCAGTGCCACCTCATCAGTGCCCATCAAAGCAGCCTCATCATTGCCCATCAGTGCAGCCTCATCAGTGTCCATCAGTGCAGCCTCATCAGTGTCCATCAGTACCACCTCATCAGCGCCCATTAGTGCTGCCTCGTCAGTGCCCATCAGAGCAGCTTATCAGTGTAGCCTCATCAGTGCACATCAGTGAAGTAAGAAACTTTTTTTTCCACATTTTTCGGTCTTTTTTCGCCTGTTTAGCAAAGAATAAAAAGCCAGTGGTGAATAAATACCACCAAAAGGAAGCTCTGACTAAAAAAAAAACATTTAATTTGAGTACAGCGTTGCATGACCGCGCGACTGTCATTTAAAGTGCAACAACGCTGAAAGCTGAAATTGGCCTGGGAAGGAAGTGGGTTGAAGTGGCCGGTATTTGAAGTGGTTAAGTCCTGCTGACAGCCAGAGCAATGACTATACATATGGATAAACCATGACAAATATGGAAGGATAGGATATAGTAGAAGTTTAGCATGTACAGTATGCAAATGAAATGTTTCAGCAAAAGTGATGCCTCCATGATTTTGTTCATTTTCTGAGGTGCAAAGGTGAAGTTACACTGTACTGGAATATATTCCATTAGTAAAACTAACTCTGGTCTTACATGCATAATCATTCTTTAGTTCATAGAATGTAATTAAATCCCGGCTCTGCAGACGCATGATGGAGCTTGGCAGAGGAGTGCGGATCCTGGGCAGGAATGGCCTTTCTGGCTCCTGGTAAAGGAGGAAGATACAAAAACTAATGACTTCCCAGCCGAGACAAATCAGGTTATATGGAAGTGGCTGTAATAGAAAATTGTGTCCTTGGACTTCTGTAATTCGGTCTGTGCCACCTGGACCCGCTTCTCTGAAACAGAAGTCATTGTAGGGAAAAGAAACCCTAGACAGCGAGCAATGTGAGTTCATTTTCTGTTAATGCCGTGCAGGAAATGTCCCCTCTAAGTCCTCCCGGATCACCTTAACCCCTTTACTGCCAGAGACATTTTTCAATTTTTTTCACCGTTGTTTAAAAAAAATAATTTTAGGCCTGAAAATTGGTTAAACCCCCCCAGGAACGCACACACCCTGGAGAATAAAATAGTGGTAGTTCCAATATTTTATGTCACATGATATTTGCACAGTTTATCAAGTACAAATTTTCAGAAATAAAATATACTAATGTTCAATTTGGGACACAAAAATGCAATATAGAGCTGCATGATTAATCGTTAAAGAATCGAGATCGCGATTCAACCCCCCTCACGATCTGAAAATAGCTTTTTCCCGATTCTATGTAACAAGTGCAGAGAGTTCTTTGCTCACTTCTAACAGCTGACAAAAAAATCCACACAACATCAGAGATAGAGAAACATTGTAACATTTCATTCTTTTAGATCAAAGGGATGCACTTCGGTCTGTAAATGAGGGCAGTTTAACCACTTAAAGTTAAAATCAGTATTTTTTGCTAAAAAATTACTTGGAACCCCCAAACATTATTTATATCTTTTTAGCAGAGACCCTAGAGAATAAAATGTTGTTGCAATATTTCATGTCACACTGTATTTGCGCAGCGGTCTTTCAAACGCAATTATTTTGGAAAAATTACACTTTAATGAATTTAAAAAAAATCTGTAAAGTTAGCCCAATTTTTTTGTATAATGTGAAAGAAGATGTTACATCGCGAGAATCGTGATCTTTATTTTAACCACTTGCCGACCATCCGCTGCAGATGTACTGCAGCAAGGTGGCTCGGCTTTGTAAACTGCCGATTCGTGCACTAGCTTTCGTGGGCGCGTGCTCCGACTGGCCAGCGGGGGAGCCAATCAGCGGGTCCACGGACTCTATGTCCGCCGGCCACCCACGATTGTTCCCCGCAGAGACAGAACTGGGATCTGCCGAAGTAAACAAGGGAGATCTCTGTTCTGTCAGGGGAGGACACTGAGATCTGACTTCCTGATAAGCAGGAAGAGGGATCTGTGTGTTTCCCCAGTCACACAGTGCCCCATACAGTTAGAAAACACAAACAGGGAACACATTTATCCCTTTGATCGCCCCTAAAGTTAACCCCTTCCCTGCCAGTGTCATTAGTACAATAGCACTGATTACTGTATTAATGGGGATTCTAGATGGTTGGGTTGTAACTTTTTTTTTTTTTTTTTACTTAAAGTGGTTGTAAAGGTAAAGAAATATAACTTCTGACCCCTCTGTTCTATCAATCCATCCTACACTGTGTAAATGTTTGCATAAAACGATGCCTGTAAATACCTTATCTCAGATTTTTATGGCCGGTCATGTGACCTCCGGCCGCTCCTCTCCCCCGATCTAAGAGCGACAGCATGAGGGGCCGAGATCTCCCTCTGACATCAGCTGGGGAGGTCACAGGACCGCTGTGTTGTCTGCTCAGCCCCTCCCGCTGTAGCCTTTAGATCGGAGGAGGAGAGCGGCCGGAGGTCACGTGACCGGTCATAAAAATCTGAGATAAGGTATTTACAGGCATCGTTTTATACAAACATTTACAGGCATCGTTTTATACAAACATTTACACTGTGTAGGATGGATTGATAGAACAGTGGGGCTGGCAGTAATATTTCTTTACCTTATAATGGCAGGAGGGGGGCGGGTTGGAAATGGCTCACACACACAGGAGCTGACAGGCAGGGAGGGAGAGGAAGAGAGGAGAACAGCAGGGCGACAGAGGCACATAACCTGACAACGGTAATCATGGATCAGCAGCCATGATTACAGTGGTCAGCACACTAAGTGGGACACAGGAACAGGCAGGATCAACCAGGTTTTTTTACAGCTTCAAGAGGGACAGATTGGACAGCACAAGCACTGTGATGTTTAATCTGCTATAAGGGAACATGATCTCTTTTTATTTTTTAGGGTTACAACCTGTTCAAACTTTATTTATATCGCATAGTGGACAGCATGTCCCCTGTGTGAGTGCAGATTGCTGGGAGGGGGGCACACATCTGGGGGGTCACAGATGGCTGTACATCACTTTCAACTGAAAATCAATGGTTGGCTTGTTGTAGTATCCGGGAATGTGTTTAGCCCCCCCCCCCCCCGCTGCCACCGATGTATGACATACAGTTGTGCTCATAAGTTTACATACCCAGGCAGGATTTATGATTTCTTGGCCATTTTTCAGAGAATATGAATGATAGCACAAAAACATTTCTGTCACTCATGGTTAGTGTTTGGCTGAAGCCATTTATTATCAATCAACTGTGTTTACTCTTTTTAAATCATAATGACAACAGAAACTACCCAAATGACCCTGATCAAAAGTTTACATACCCCAGTTCTTAATACCGTGTATTTCCGCCTTTAACATCAATGACAGCTTGAAGTATTTTGTGGTATTTGCGGATGAGGCTCTTTATCTTCTCAGATGGTAAAGCTGCCCATTCCTCTTGGCAAAAAGCCTCCAGTTCCTGGAAATTCTTGGGCTGTCTTGCATGAACTGCATGTTTGAGATCTCCCCAGAGTGGCTCAATGATATTGAGGTCAGGAGACTGAGATGGCCACTCCAGAACCTTCACTTTATTCTGCTGTAGCCAATGACAGGTCGACTTGGCCTTGTGTTTTGGATCATTATCATTTTGGGATTCTAAGTACGTTCCATGCGCAGCTTCCTGGCTGATGAATGCAAATGTTCCTCCACTATTTTTTAGTAACATACTGCATTCATCTTGCCATCAATTTTGATCAAATTTCCTGTGCCTTTGTAGCTCACAAATCCCAAAAAATCATTGATCCACCTCCATGTTTCACAGTAGGAATAGTGTACCTTTCATCAGAGGCCTTGTTAACTCCTCTCCAAATGTAGCGTTTATGGTTGTGGCCAAAAAGCTCAATTTTGGTCTCATCACTCCAAATGACTTTGTGCCAGAAGGTTTGAGGCTTGTCTCTGTGCTGTTTGGTGTATTGTAAGCGGGATACTTTGTGGTATTTGCATAGTAATGGCTTTCTTCTGGCGACTCGACCATGCAGCCCATCTTTCTTCAAGTGCCTTCTTATTGTGCATCTTGAAACAGCCACACCACATGTTTTCAGAGAGTCCTGTATTTCACCTGAAGTTATTTGTGGGTTTTTCTTTGCATCCCAAACTATTTTCCTGACAGTTGTGGCTGAAATTTTAGTTGGTCTACCTGACCGTGCTTTGGTTTCAACAGAACCCCTCATTTTCCACTTCTTGATTAGAGTTTGAACACTGCTGATTGGCATTCTCAATTCCTTGGATATCTTTTTATATCCCTTTCCTGTTTATACAGTTCAACTACCTTTTCCCGCAGATCTTTTGACAATTCTTTTGCTTTTCCCATGACTCAGAATCCAGAAATGTCAGTGTAGCACTGGATGAAAGATGCAAGGGTCTGTCAGGAATCCAGAAACTCATTGATCTTTTATATACACACACTAATTACAGGACAACAGATCACAGGTGAGGATGGTTACCTTTAATAGCCATTCAAACCCTTTTGTGTCAACTTGTGTGCATGTTATTAGGCCAAAATCACCAGGGTATGTAAACTTTTGATCAGGGTCATTTGGGTAGTTTCTGTTGTCATTATGATTTAAAAAGAGTAAGCACAGTTGATTGATAATAAATGGCTTCAGCCGAACACTAACCATGAGTGAAAGAAATGTTTTTGTGTTATCATTCATACTCTCTGAAAAATGGCCAAGAAATCATAAATTCTGCCAGGGTATGTAAACTTATGAGAACAACTTTTTTTTTTTCTTATAACACTCACCAAATGAGTAGATCCCTTAAATCAATAAGAAGGCTATACATGCTTTTTTCCACAAAAGGTCCTTAACATCCTCTATGTTTGTCCAAGGAATCATAAAAACCAGAAGCAGAAAGAACATTCATCAAGTAAAACCTCTTTATTATTTAATATAAAATGGATTAAAAACACTTACGTAGCGATGTGCCCTTCCTGCCACTTTGAATAACCACTCCTGACGACGTCATTACGGATGACAAAATGCATAGGGCAGGGTCTGACCTATGATGTCACCAAAGGGCTTACATGCCGACGAGCAGCACTCCTATACATGTAATGGCGGGTTATTCAAAGTGCCAAGAAGGGCACAACGCTTTGTCCAAGGGGAGGAATACAGCAGAAGAGTGGATTCACAGTGACACAACACTTCGGATCTACAAGATGAATTTCTTTGGGTACTTTATATAGGATTGTTTTTTTATTGTGGACTGACACATATAGAAACAAGTACCTTAAATTGAGTTGTTTGAAAGGTCCATTGGTATATAAAATGATCAGCTATAGTTCTATGACCACCCACCTAATATTGTGTAGGCCCCCCTTTTTGCCACCAAAACAGCATTGGCCCATTGCGGCATGGACTCCACTAGACCTCTGAAGGTGTGCCATGGTGTCTGGGTCTAAGCTGTCAGTAGCAGATCCTTTAAGTCCTGTAGGTTACAAGGTGGGACCTCCATGTATCGGACTTGTTTTTCCAAAACCTCCCACAGATGCTAGATTGGTTTGAGATCTGTGGAATTTTGATGCCAATTCAACACCCCAAACTTGTTGTGTTCCTCAAACTGTTCTTGCGTCCATCAGACCAGGCCACCTTCTTCCATCTGTGATCCAGTTCTAATGCTCACATGCCCATTGTAGGCACTTTTGGCTGTGAACACGGGTCAGCATGGGCACCCTGACCGGTCTGCTGCCACACAGCCCCAAACTGCAATGCACTGTGTGTTCTGACACCTTTCTATCAGAACCAGCATTAACCTTTTCAGCAATTTGAGGTACAGGAGCTCTTCTATTGGATCAGACTAAACAGCCAGCCCTTGCTCCTCATGTGTATCAATGAGCCTTGGTGGCCCATGACCCTGTGCCTGGTTCACCAGTTTTCCTTCCTTGGACCACTTTTGGTCAATCCTGACCACTGCAGACTGGCATCCCACAAGAGGTGCAGTTTTGGAGTTTCTCTGACCCAGCCGTCTGGCCATTAAATTTTGGCCCTTCTCATAGTCGCTCAAATCCTTATGCTTGACCATTTCTGTTGCTTTCAACACATCAACTTCAGGGACAACATGGCTAAGCTGCGCTGTGTGCGTCTATGGATGCACACAGCCCAGCTCAGGAATGCATATACACGTGTGCTCCCATAGAACATGGCTTGCTATAGGGACACTTGTAGAAGGGGAGGAACAGACAGCAATAACGGGGGACTGCAGAAGATGAAGTAAGAGACCTCTCTGCAATATCATTGCACACAGCAGGTAAGTATTCTTTTTTTATTTTAACTAAAAAAAGGCTTTATAATCACTGTAAGGTTTATTAGCACCATATTTTTTTCTGTAAAGTAATTGGCACACTAGCACTGTTTTCTCCCTGCTTTTGCGCTTGGCACTTTAATAAGAAAGACTATGTGAATGAGGGTATAGTGCTGCAGTTTAATTTCATTATGTTGCTTTGATATCAAGGGTGATATCTACAAGCAGCTGCTGGGGATTATGAATTCATTCTGAAAGCGCAGATGTTTTATTATTTACCTTTATTTTGCCTAAATACCATGTTTCAATAAAATTCCTTTAAGGATAAGTTCACCATTCTGTAAAAAATAATAAATCAACATATTTTTTGTAGGAAAAAATGTGCATTTATTATTTCTTGCGCAGAAGCCTGCAGAGCATTGTACCCGCATGCACAAAGTGCGTCCAGCAGCGATCACTGCTATTTAATTCATTTTTAATATACAGGGCAAACTCACCCATTCATCCGTGTCTCCATGGTTTATTTTGCTGATGAATCATTTTGAAAAACACCCTCCCTAACACATCTTAAGGAAGGGCAGATGATTTCTGTAGCATTTACTTCCTGGAATCCATCTGCCCTTAGCTCAGGCATGCATGGAGGAGGGTGTGCTTAGCGGAGAAAACTTCCCCTCCCTTCCTGAAGACTCCTGGGATGTATGACATCATTTGCCTAGGCAAGAAACCAGGAAGTAGATGAAGAAATGTAAAAAAAAAGTTTAAAACAAGTAAATATAATATACCTTTCTATCTATTTACTAATGCTAGCAGCCTAAGGATTAAAAATAGTCAATGCTGAGGGAATGAAATTCTGCTTTAAATACACAGCCCAACACTTGTTATAGTAAAAAAAAAACAGCATGCTCACCTTCTCCTTTGCACTGTCCCCCAAAAACTCGATGCTCTGTGGCCCACCTACAGGTTGCATGGCACCCATCATCATTCAACTCACTTCCTATAAACCCAGGGCGTCATGGACACACCCCCTAAGGGCATGTAAATACATTGCCCTAGGCGTGCAGCAAGGTGCTGCTGAGAATGGTGCTGATGTTATAACATCAGCATCTCTTGTTGCATGATATTAGACCACCGAGCACCAGAGAAGATGAGGAGGATCCTACACATCTGGTGACTAGTTGGAAGACATCGGAAAAAAGGCTATGAATACACAAAATCATCAAATATACATGCAGGGGTATGTCCAGGGGGACATAAAAGAGGGCCAGGGGTTTGCTGAAATTGGACTTTAAAGTGGACCTGTCATTAAAATGCATAGTTTACATGACTCAATGGGACACATGTCAGCTTTGGCATGTGTCCTATCATGAAAAATAACTGTTAGGTAAAATATTACATGGTCTCTGGGAACCAAATGCATTCTGGGTATTTCACTCCTGTTTGGTAGATCTATGATAGGAGGATCAGCATGGTACAGCACTGTGCAGCTACGCTACCTACATATAATAATAGTAATATGGCTGACATAATCAGAGATTATAGGGGCCATTGAATGAAAAAAAAAAGAAATAACTGTGTAAAAGTCTCAAACATTCACTAAGCTGTCACAAATAATTGTGTATTTTGCCACTTTTATTTCTTATGATCGTCAGCTCTATCTAGTGGCCACAAAGCAGTATTTTCCTGATTGAGGTATTTCAGGAGAAGAATACCTCATCATGGCCACTAGATGGAGCTGATGATTTTAACCACTTGCCGACCATATCGTGTACATATAGGGTGGCAAAGTGGCTCTGCTGCGCAAATCGAGGTATATAAACTGAGATTTGCGCAGTTGTGGGCGGGCGCGCGCCAACGGTGGTGCGCTCTCGTGCCCGCCGCATGCTGCGCGAGTGTGCCTGTAGATCAGGCGGCCTCGATGTCCGCCGGCGACCCGCGATCGCCTAATACAGAGGAAGAACTGGGAACCAATGTAAACACGGCAGTTTCCCGTTCTGTCAGGCGGCATGACAGTGATCTACTGATCCCTCTAATCGGGAACGGTTAGATCTGTCATGACCCTGCCAGCCCCCACGCAGTTAGAACACAGTGAGGGAACACATTTAACCCCTTAATCACCCCCTACAGCTTAACCCCTTCCCTGCCAGTGACATTTATACAGTAATCAGTGACTATTTTTAGCTCCGATTGTTGTATAATTGTCAGTGGTCCCAAAAAAATGTTCGATCTGTCCGCCGCAATATAGCAGTCCCGATAAAAATCGCAGATCGCCGCCATTACTAGTAAAAAAAATAATAATAAAAATGCCATAAATCAATTCTCATAGTTTGTAGACACGATAACTTTTACGCAAAACAATCAATAGACGCTTTTATAGACACGATTTTATTTATCAAAAATATGTAGAAGAATACATATTGGCCTAAACTGATAAATACATTTGTTTTTTTACATTTTTTGTATATTTATTATAGCAAAAAGTAAAAAAATATTTTTTTTTTTCAAAATTGACGCTCTTTTTTTGTTTATAGCGCAAAAAATATAAACCGTGATTAAATACCACCAAAAGAAAGCTCTATTTGTGGGGAAAAAAAGGACGTCAATTTTGTTTGGGTACAACGTCGCACGACCGCGCAATTGTCAGTTAAATCGGGCAATGCCGAATTGCAAAAAGTGCTCTGGTCATGAAGTGGTTAAACAAAATATGGGCTTTTTTGTGACATTGAGTAATTGTTTGCAACATTTGTGCAATTATTTTGTTTTTATTTTTATATTAAAAATACTATTGTTCCAAAATAATGATAATGTGTGTACAATTGAATATAAAATATATTAACATTTACAGTGGAACACGTGTGGGATGTGTAAAGAGTGCATAGTTATGCGACCACAGCAATGGAAGCTGTTTGCTTTCAGGCTCTCTTTTTCTGATTAAAACTCCATATGTTCCATCAGAACAGGAATGGGAAGGGGGAGGGGATGGATGATGATCTGATTAAATAAAGTGGAGTTCCAGCTTATACCTATCTACACCTATGGTTACTAACAGTGGCAGCTGGTGGGTTTTTTTTGTGGGAGGCGGCAAACAACCACCCTCCCGTGTGCCGGTCGGTCCGGCACTTACCCCATCTAGGCAGCGGGCCACAGGCATCGGGCACTGGACATTAGGCAGCCGGCATTGAGCATCGGGCAGCAAGCATCGGCTCCTGTGTCTCCTTTCCTCCATCACGGCGGCTGTTCGTCTCCTCCCCTCCTCCTTGGCATCCAATAGGATTGCCTATCCTTTCAGCCAATCAGGTGACGGGTCTCAGACCTGCTTCCTGATTGGCCGGGAGGAGGATCAGTGTTAGAATAGCGAATATTCATTTGCTAATCTAACACACAGCGCTCTTCCCTGCAGCTGCCGCTGGCTGACACCGGGACGATTATATACATATTTCATCTTTCTTACACAGGTTAGCTAGCATAGGTGTTAGGAGGGGGAGGGGCAGTTT
Source organism: Glandirana rugosa (assembly GCA_018402905.1). NCBI lineage: Eukaryota > Metazoa > Chordata > Amphibia > Anura > Ranidae > Glandirana > Glandirana rugosa. Next base: position 431,778 of record BLSH010523653.1, read on the forward strand.
TAAAACTAACTAGGTTTGGCTGTACTTCTCTTATGGATCACAGGAGTGTAGTTCGTAATGCCCTCCTGCAACCCATTTTCAGCAGAGAGCAGGCTAAAGTCAGCTGCCTGCTGATGTCACAGAGCCGGTTCAGGCTCGGGCAAGATTGCGACACTGCAGTCGGGATCCGCCCACATGCCTGGACCGGCACCCGGCTCAGCCTCTCAGCAAGCCACTGAAAGCCTGAGCCAGCTGCTCCCACCACCTCCACAGCCCAGCACTCCAGTGAGCACGTGGGGGGTAGAACAGAGAGTAGTGACTGACTGCCAAAAGCTTTCTGCTCGGGGAGCTGTGAGAACCGAGCGATCGGCGGTGCTAGACCGCTCGGTTCTCAGAGTTAGAGCTGCCGGGGGACAGATGCAGCATCAGATCGATGCTGCATCCACTTTGGTAAATATAAATCTGCAAAAAAAACAAACAAACCCCATACTTGTCTTTTAAAGAAAACTCAAAGTTTACTTTGTAAGTTTGAGCTTGAGATATTGAGTTCTGTAAGCATCTTGTTCAACAGCACAGCTACAAATAGACAGTTAAACATAAAAAAGGAGCCTGCAGCTCCATCTGCTGGTTGGAAATATATAAAACACTTCTCTAATGCCTCGTACACACGGGACAGCGATCGTACATACGATCGTCTCAAATCGTATGTTGCTTAATGTAACTAGCATACTGACGGCACTACACGATCGTACGAGCACAGAAGAACGTTCAGGTGCATGTAATTAGCATCCGGCCGTTCCTGACTCCTGAGCATGCGTGTTTTGCACAATACAACTTGTTGTACCAACTGCTCTGTATACACGATACAACGGTCGTATGAGCGCTTGTTGGTACGACCAAGTTTTCTAGTTTGCTCATACAACTCCCTTGTACGACCGTCGTATTTTTGGCTGTTCTAATCGCGCATATGAACGATCGATATCGCATACAACGGTCTTTAGCATGACCTGTTGTATACGATCGTCATCCCGTCTGTACGAGGCTTAAGAAGTCTTCCACAAGATTTTTGGAGTGTGTCTTTGGGAATTTGTGCCCATTCAGCCAAAAGGAGCATTTGTGAGGTGAAGTAATGTGTGCCAGGCTTGCAGTTGGTGTTCCAAGTCATCGACAAGGTGTTTTCAATAGGTTTGAGGTCAGGGATTTGTGCAGGAGACTCAAGTTCCTCCACACCAAACGAATCACACTATGTCTTTATGGAGCCGGCATGGTGCCCAGAGACACAGTTATGATCGGAGAGAAAAGGGACTTTGTTCCCACAAGGTTGGAAGCCCACAACTGCCTAAAATGTCTTTGAATGCTGCAGCATTGACAGTACCCTTCCAGGAAACACCTAAACTCAAACATTTGGAGTGGTGTTCACAAACGATTGGCTATAGCAGTGTTTTTCAACTCCAGTCCTCAAGGCACACCAACAGGTCATGTTTTCAGGATTTCCCTCAGATGAAACAGCTGTGGTAATTACTAAGGCAGTGAAACTGATCAAATCACCTGTGCAAACTCATGGAAATCCTGAAAACATGAGCTGTTGTTGTGCCTTGAGGACTCGAGTTGAAAAACACTGGGCTATAGGATTGTGTGATTATCAGGTGTCCGCATACTTTTTGCCATATAACAT
>BLSH010523653.1:433441-443444 GCA_018402905.1 Glandirana rugosa
GGAAAAGAGAGGCTAGTATTGACACAGAGACCCGTGGTACGGCCGAGGTATTTCTGGGTGCCAGGCTTGCAGTTGGTGTTCCAAGTCATCGACAAGGTGTTTTCAATAGGTTTGAGGTCAGGGATTTGTGCAGGAGACTCAAGTTCCTCCACACCAAACGAATCACACTATGTCTTTATGGAGCCGGCATGGTGCCCAGAGACACAGTTATGATCGGAGAGAAAAGGGACTTTGTTCCCACAAGGTTGGAAGCCCACAACTGCCTAAAATGTCTTTGAATGCTGCAGCATTGACAGTACCCTTCCAGGAAACACCTAAACTCAAACATTTGGAGTGGTGTTCACAAACGATTGGCTATAGCAGTGTTTTTCAACTCCAGTCCTCAAGGCACACCAACAGGTCATGTTTTCAGGATTTCCCTCAGATGAAACAGCTGTGGTAATTACTAAGGCAGTGAAACTGATCAAATCACCTGTGCAAACTCATGGAAATCCTGAAAACATGAGCTGTTGTTGTGCCTTGAGGACTCGAGTTGAAAAACACTGGGCTATAGGATTGTGTGATTATCAGGTGTCCGCATACTTTTTGCCATATAACATACAGTATGTGTACAATTGCCTGCGTGCTTCTTTGTGGTGGTGTTGCAGTGCCATATAGCTGCCTTGTGTGATCACAGTGTTTGTCTTGCTCTGTGGGCACACCGCCCCATGGCCTGACAAACGTCTTACCAATGTTTGAGAAATTGGCTTGCCAAACCTTTAATTTACAAAGGAAGGCATCATTCACTCTTGCTTTCTGCTTTTTCCTGTTGTCAGAAGTGCATAAAAATCCAATCACAAGCTTGATTTAAAATGCCAGCTGACGGTCAGGGGGTGACGGGAATTTAATATATAAAATGATGGCAGGTTACTACCAATAGCACAGTTTGAAATCAATACATATACAGTATATTCTGAGAATTTTGGCTGAAGTTCTTCAAAGCAAAACAACACATTCCTCATGTATTAGTTCATACGGAAAGGACAGTTACATCGCCTCTCTGAAAATGTGGATACTGCAATGAAGTTAACTTTGCAAATTGCCTTTCCTATCTGTCTATTGCCTTGTTCTATTATACTTGTAAAGGGCATTTATGGAGAAACTATAACACATCTTCAGCACTTGGGTTGTTACTGCAATGTTCGCTTTTTTGATGTGACTTTCATATTTTTACATTCCATAGTTTCATTATTGGATTTTTTAAATGTCTGATTATCTCTGCAGAAGAGGGCAATATAAAATAAAATAAAAGGGTCACAAAAGGGTTAAAGGCCATGTCTTGTTTTTTTTTTACTTGCTATACAGTCATGCTTCTTATGAGTAAAATAATAACTGGAAAAAAGCTGCCCACTGGAGAGCTGGACCACTGCTGTAACACAGAACACAGTGGTTCGTCGTCATCTGCACTGTGCCTCAATCACTCGGGAAGCACCATTTATACTATATTATTATTATATTATTATTATTACAGGTATATTACATACTAGAACCTTCAGGGCCTTGGGGGGAAAAAAACATGTTGTCCCCACTGACCCCTGGCTGGTGCCCTTTCCTCCGAGCCTGTGCCCCTTTCCTTCAAACCCATGCCTCTTTCCTCTGAGCCAGGAGGCACCTATTGGTGCCTCCTCAGCAGGACTCTGAGCTGAGGGCTTCTCTCATACAGCCCAGAGCCTGCACTCATAATTCCCCCTTCCTCGCACGGATGGTAGACGAGAGAGCCAATCTGCTCCTTCTCCTCCCACCCCTCTCCTCCTGTGTGTGCAGCATCAGAAGTGTGAAGCCCAGCAGCTGAATGGTCATAATTCAGCTGCTGGGCTTCACACTTCTCACAGTGCACACACAGTAGGAAAGGGGTGGGAGGAGAAGGAGCAGAAGGGCTCTCTCCTCTTCCATCCGTGCCAGGGAGGGGGAACTGTCAGTGCAGGCTCTGGGCTGTATGAGGGAGACACTCTCAGCTCAGAGCCCAGCGGCCAGCAACCCTCGATGGGGCACCTTGACAGTGGCAGAATGACAGGGCCTAGTTGCAAGTGCCACCTTTGTGACCCTGGTAGTTCTGCCACTGGTGTCAGTAGTTTTTTTTATTTTTGAATGATTCTAATGGTAAAGCGCTTCCAAGGTACTCCTAATATGACATGTGCTAAATAAATAAATTATAAAAATTAAGGACACTGCTCTCCAAATCGCCTGGATTAATGGTCTCCGATCTTCCAGAAATAGAAGTAGCCTGTCAGTAGATCAGGAGGAAGAGGTCAGGGCGCTGTCGCAAGTGCCACCTTTGTGACTCTGGTAGTTCTTCCACTGGTGTCAGTAGTTTTTATTTTTGTTTTATTTTATTTAATTTAATTTTTTACCATTTTATTTTATTTTTTACAATTTTATTTTATTATTATTTTTTTTAGAAGCCCCGTTGTGGGGCTTGGTAAACTATCAGGGATCTAAACAGACATAGTATTATGTTATTCAGTTATGAATTCAGAAAAGGAAGGGACCAGTAAATTACATATTTACCGGCCCCTTCCCCACTCTCCATCCTGACATGTCCCCTGCAGCAGCTGGTGGGAGAGGGGAGGAGGAAAGCCTTCAGCACTGGGGAGGAGGGGCAGTGGCCCGGGGGCAGCAGGAGACAAGTAACCTGGATGGCAGGGGCAGCGGGGATGGCATATTGAAGAACCAATGCCCCCCATTTACCTCCTGCAGCTGCTGAATGCTTGCAGGAAAATCAGTCTTTCACTGGCTGCCGGAGGAAAATAGTGGGGATTGGATTCTTTATATGCAGCTGCCCCTCCAATCCAGGTTACAGGGGAGCCACAGAGGCCCCCTGGAGCATGGGGCCGGGTCGCAATTGCGACCCCTGTGACCCCTAAAGTTACGCCCCTGTTATATACTATTCATTCGCATCAGTCCCTGCCCTCAAGGCACTTACATTCTAAGGTCCCTATCCTACCTTCATTCATACATACACATACTACGGCCACCTGAGACAGAAGCCAATTATTCTACCATTATTTCTTTGAAGTGTGGGAGGAAACCAGAGTACCCAGGTATAACTCACACAGGCTCAAGGAGAACAAGCAAATTTCATGCAGATAATGTCCTGGTCAAAATTCAAACCGAGGACCAAACTGCTGTAAGGCAGATGTGTGAACCTCTAAGCCACTTTGCTGTCCAATCAGTAGATAAATAGATCTGTTAGGCTGGATTCACACCTGTCCGGTGCGAATTCCAGCCTGTTTGCTGCCGGAAAGGGGCGGAGCCACCGTTCGGCGGCTCCTGTCCGTTCCCACAGCGCAGAAGCTGCGGGAAGAGAGATGGGAAGGAGCCACGAGCAGGGGAAATATCCCCGTTCAGTGCGGAGTGCATCTCCGTGTTAGATGCGCTCCCATTGAACACAACGGGCTGGGAATTCGCACCGCATTGCACAAAAAATGTGTGCGTTTTCTGTGCAATGCGGAGTGCAAATGCACGGCACATATGTGAACCGGACACATTGAAAACAATGTGTTTTCAAGTGTCCTGCGAATTGGATGCGGTTTAAGCCACATCCAATTCGCATAAGTGTGAACCCAGCCTAATTGGTTTTCTTTTTCGGAAGATTAACATAAACAGTGCTTCTTGTATCTGGCTTTCTAACAAATGTAAAAGCGGGTCTTTGATTTTTACTTTTTTTAATTGACGTTTGTATAATACCCATCACTTTCTGTATGAAGAACACGAAGCATAGCTCAATATATGCTGCTTCAGAATGTTCATTGTTAATAATGCAAAGTATCATCAAGGAGGGGAATGTCATTCCTGAAGAATTTGATGACAAGTATAGTAACATGACAGCCATTGTTTTCTACAGGGAAAAGGCCAATAATAATATCTATCACTGGTATTTTATTAAATGTAAAGCGCTCTACAAATTGTAGCTGTGAGAAATGACATCTGTTATGATCTATCGTTTTACGATTTGGTTTATTGGACCTTCTCCATCTCCTGCATATTATTTTTTAAGAAAAATGGTAGGCAGATAACCTTTCTTTTACCTATGATATCCTTTAAATGAAATAATAGAATGTTTTAGCCATAAAGTAGATCTCAATACAATCAATAAAATCTCATATAGGTTGTAACATGGTAATTTAATTTAAAAAAATGTTCAATCCTTTCTTAAATTTTCAGATTTCATTTAAAAAAATACCTGGTTCCTTCACTATACCTGGCTCTACCCCAACCCCGGTTTGGATGAGTTTACAAAGATATTTTTACATGAAACCTTGTTCAATAATAACACATGGTTGGATGAGGGCCCTTCCTCCAATGCTTGGCTCCTGGATTCAGGACATAAATTCTACCCTGTCATAGAAAAAGCTTATCTATATTCATAGGGGTTGTCCATCCAAGTATATTAAAATACGGGATCGATGGATAGAGCACCCGGGCACATGTAAATGACCCCCTCCAAAGGTGTGCTGCTCTAGCTTCATGGGTGTTACCCAGTTTTCTTCGGCTTGACCGACCTCCTGTACCTAGCTTTTATATATATTCATAGGGATTGTCAATCCAAATAAGATAAAATGTGGGATCGATGGCTACAGCATCCGAGAACATGTGAATGATGCCCTTGAAAGGCATGCTGCTCTAGCTCCATGGGTGTTGCCCAATTTTCTTAGACTTGTCCAACCTACCGTTTCCTAGGCATTGATTGTGTACCCAGGCTTCCAGTACTATATTTCCCCACTTCATTGCCCCTATCCCATCTTTGGTAGAGATAAATTGTTTTGTGGGTACCTAGTAAATGTCCCTGATAAATTTCAATGTATGTGAACATTTTTTAGATGCTGAGCCTCTGTACGCGTTCCGATGTTCCTTCTGCTTTTCAATGTACTGTTATGTCACATATTGTTTACTTTTATTGTATGTTCTGTGCATTATCCTTGCGCTTCTGCTCCAATAAAGCATTCAGTTTTTTTGACTAAAAAAAATCCTGCCATGAAGGTCCTTCTTCAGGCACTTGCCAGGGGGGATAAAAATCAAAGATTTTTTTTTTTTTTTTTAGAAAATCCATTTTTTTAAATTTAAATTGGATTTTTTTTCAAATTTATTTTAATAAAATGCTTTTGGAGTAAAAATCTACCTAAAGATCTTTTTCTGTTTAAGATACATTAATAATTTAGTTTATTCAGCATGTAATGGAGCTTAGTTGTGTAGCATGAGGCTGTATATTCTGCAATATTTACATTTTTGGTAAACTCATTCAATGAATCCAAGCTCTGCAAGCTGAGATAACATGCACTGCATTGATGCATTCACACAATTTCACAGTAACCATGAGATAAAACAAAGTTCAGGAATATTCCTTTATCCCATTGTTTTGCAAATCTATGTACACTACAAACTGTATGATTGAATTGGTTTTGATATCGCTGTTTTACTAACCGGACAGCTTATTATTCTAAATAGGAAACCTTCATTTTGTTTGCAAATATTAAAAATTCTAACTGCCATTAAGAATACAACCTTACATTTAAAGAGCACCTGTCATTTTAAATCCATCATGGCAGCGCCTGTTAGCGGGCATCCCCTCACCTGCTGCTGCCACGTCCCTCACCTTGTTGTGTCACTGCCGCATCACCAGCCGTCCCATTAAGTGAATGGGACTGTTGGTGAGTCAACAGCGGGTGAGAGGAGGAGCCGCTATGGGACAGAGATGACAGTTGCTCTTTAAAAATGATGATTTAAACCAAGCCTTTTTGCTAGTGATTTAAATCATGATTTAAATTGTGATTTACATTTACTTGATTTAAATCAAATCCACCCTGGCACTTACGGACAGTTACGGGTGACAACTGTCTCCCAGTTGTGTTCCTGCAGTGTCTCCCTGACACATGTGCTCCTGGTAGAGGTTCATGCAAACACACACTGCACCTGCATGGTCTACCATTGTCGTTATTAGTAAATCAATGTAGAACACAATAATGTACAGCCAATATTGGAGCCGGTGCATGTAGACAGGAAGTGGCTGGAGGAGGTTGGTGATGAGATAGAAAATAGTTAAAAAAAAAATTAGGTCATCCAGTTACATTAAACCAAAATTATCTGAGTTGCTGATCGTTGAAATCTGGCTTGCTGTGTAAGTTGATGCATAAGAAGAAGAGGTACTAAGATGGACTTGTAGGGTAATTCAACAGTATACTAAAGTTCACTAGTAGTCCAAAGAGAAAATACGAGGTAGGCCAAATTTTAAGGTTTGGTATAGCTTTAGCACTCTCTACATAATATACCGCCATATAATACAGCAGGGATTGTTTTGGAAATTATTTAACTTTTCATTCAAAAGATGAAAGAGCTCCTGTGTAAGTCTTTTATCTGTGCATTTGAATGTTTGGCAAGAGGTGTTTTTATAGGTTGTGCTTATACTTTATCTAAAACTTGTCTGAGTTTTATAAACTCCTATAATGAGTTTTTGTTTCCTTTTTATGTTGTTTTAGAGTGGGGCGTTGCCCGTTCCTCAAGATGCTAGCGACGTCCATGAGATGGAGGAACTTATATGGAGCGCCGGTTTGCTGGTGTGGAGTGTCATCTTGCTGGTTTGGAGTGCGGTTATGTTGGTCTGGCGGGCCGGACTATTGCTGTGGACGGCTGGTCTTCTCATGTGGACAGCTGGGATGCTGGCATGGAGTGCTGGAGTTCTTTTATGGACAGCTGGATTGTTGATATGGAGAGTGGCCTTGTTGGTGTGGCGAGCTGGACTTCTCATTAGTAGTGGTGGACTGCTATTGTGGAGAGCTGGGTTACTGTTTTGGAGAGCGGGACTCGTAGCTTGGAGAGTTGGAGTCTTGGTGTGGAAAGTTGGAATTTTGATATGGAAGGCTGGAGTTTTCCTTTGGAGATCGGGATACCTCATCTGAAAACACAGTGATGATGGTTAATGAGTAATCGTGTTTTGGACTGTTGGTTTGGAAAGACAAAATCCTGTTATTGAACGTTGGACCTTTAAGTGGAAGTTTAAAACACCATAAGAAGCATGACAATGTTTTTACTCATTGTTTATGAGCAGTTTTGAAGTTTTTGGAGGACAGTAGTTGATAAAATAATATCTAGTCTGAAGAAACCTAGTTAACAATTTTTGAGGAGTTTTTGTGAAGTCTTGGCTTTTGAACATTGGCAGTATTGGAAGGGAAACGTTGGCCTTTATATTAATCAAGAAAAACTCCCTTGTACCTGTGAAAGCCTGTACGTGATAATTTTATGACTATTCTTGTGAAATTGTGGCTATTTGAAGAGCAGGTATGGTGCATAGAAAGATAATGATCCTGTATTGAAGAATGGACTTTAGTACAGAAGTCTGGATTGTTTCTTTGAGAACCAATTTCTAGTTGAACACGTTCTGATAACTTTTGTTGAAAAATTATGAGGACAGCACTCAAGGTTGGACTTTTATGTGGAGGTTGATTGCTCCTCTAAAAATTGAAATATAACAAACATGTAGGCATCTTAGGAAGTTCTGGGCCTTGGTGGGGCGACAACCCAGGACCTGTAACGCAAGCACCAAGGGGCTGGTTTGTTCTTGTGGAAAACAGAATATCTAGTTTGAAGGCACTTTGATGACTTTTCTTGAGGAGTTACAATGGAACAAACGGATCCAGAGTTAATGAGAAAGGAACAGACGATATTGGCTGGATCGTTAAGACTTGACATAAATTCAGTGTGCAATATAAAATGTTTATTGCCAGATACCAGATGCATGTGCACTTTATCGCCAATTATTTAAATGATTCTGACTTGAGAACTGTTTGACAGCTCAACTTTTTCCAATGACACATTACCCTTTAACTTGTCTGTTACCGGCTGTTCCGCGCTAATTGGTTTTCCTCTGTCAGGAGTCTTAACTGCTTGCTAAAATCACTACTCCAAAACAAGTTTTATTTTTATTTTAGTAATGAACTTTTGAAACGTTGGCTTTGGGTGCTAATTAAAAGAATTACTGCGGCTCTTACAGGCCACGAAGTGTGTACACAGCCCATTTGGTAATTAATGTTACGGGCCATATTTTTATAGTTACTGGCAGAATTTCACTCACGTGGCTGACAGTAACCCTGGGATATGATGTTTTACTGAACGTTAAATGTGGCAGATTAGACACAATTAAGCCAAGAGATGGATATACTATTAAATTAATAAATGAGCCTGTGATAGGCATAATAAGATGGAGAAAGGGAACAGCATTTGATTAAGTTAAAACGTTCAAGCAAATTATTTACACTTAAAATTAGTTTTCCTGAACAGAGCACTTTTTTTTATATTTAATTTTCATAGAATTTAATTTAAAGTTTAATGCCAACCAAAACTTTTTATTTATTTATTTATTTTTTGGGCTTGAGTGGGCAGGGGTTAGAACCCTTTGTTGTACTGATTTTTTTCAACGTGATAGGGGCAGGTTAGAAATCTGTTTTTTCTGTTTTCCCATGGTCCTGGTGACGCAACAGGAGGGGTGGAGAGAGACTCTTCTAAAACAGAATAAAACGGAGGATATTAATTATATGAATAATCAAAGTTTAATAGGATTATATCATCCAATGTGAATATGATCTTGTGATGTAAAAGTGAATGGCTCCTAGACAGCTAGAGATTTACTAAAAATGCAGAAAAAAAACATGACTGCCTGTGAATATTTTTTCTTTTTCTGTAGAAACTTTATTTAGTGACTAACATTTTTTGATGTAGACCAAAGCATAAAAAAGTACCACTGAAATGCTCCTACTACTGATATCAGCCAACCTGACATGTAATGAGCCGGTGCAAATCGTAAAATACAGCTTGCCAGGGTTCAATATGCTACAGAAAAAAATGGCGGCCGATCGCACTCAGGACGCCGACTCACTGTGACTAAACATTTTTTGATGATAAGGAAACAGTAGCATGATTTTTGTAGGTTGTTCACACAGGTTACCTCTATATAGTGTCTTATCAGTAGTGCCTAACAAATATTAAAAGGGGATTATTGTCATTTTCCTTTTTTAGATATATGTGTGATATATATGTGAATAGGATCAGGATATAAATAATGTTATAAGATGTTGCTAACGTTGTGTGTATTAGGGTTGCACCGATACCGAATATTTTCACAAGTACTCGTACTCATGAATATGCTCCGATATCCAAAACTGATACCTTGTGGTGCGATTTGAATGGGCTCAAATCGCACAGCAAATAATCACATGCGATTTGAACTGGAATGTGGTGCGATTCCTGTCCTTTGTGAACCCAGGATTGTCATAGTGATTTCAGCCTGGTTTCACACATACAGTATCTCAAAAGAGTAAGTACACCCCTCACATTTTTGTAAATATTTTATTATATCTTTTCATGTGACAACACTGAAGAAATTATAGTTTGCTTCAATGTAAAGTAGTGAGTGTACAACTTGTATAACAGTGTAAATTTGCTGTCCCCTCAAAATAACTCAACACACAGCCATTAATGTCTAAACCGCTGGCAACAAAAGTGAGTACACCCCAAAGTGAAAATGTCCAAATTGGGCCCAATTAGCCATTTTCCCTCCCCGGTGTCACGTGACTTGTTAGTGTTATAAGGTCTCAGGTGTGATTGGGGAGAAGGTGTGTTAAATTTGTTGATATCGCTCTCGCTCTCTCATACTGGTCACTTGAATATCAACATGGCACCTCATGGCAAAGAACTCTCTGGGAATCTGAAAAAAATAATTGTTACTCTACATAAAGATGGCCTAGGCTATAAGAAGATTGGCAAGAACCTGAAACTGAGCTGCAGCACAGTGATTAAGACCATACAGCGGTTTAACAGAACAGGTTCCACTGAGAACAGGCATTGCCATGGTTGACCAAAGAAGTTGAGTGCACGTGCTCAGCGTCATATCCAGAGGTTGTCTTTGGGAAATAGATGTATAAGTGCTGCCAGCATTGCTGCAGAGGTTGAAGGGGTGAGGGGGGGTCACCCTGTC
>BLSH010523653.1:444772-460109 GCA_018402905.1 Glandirana rugosa
GTGTCCAACGGTGACCTCTGGAGAAGGTGAGGAGGTACTGCTGTAGTGCCTCGACCACCTACAATCTCTGGAACGCGAGGAGGTGGAAGGTAAACTCCTACGGGGTGTCTATGAATTATCCCAAATCCAGACCTCTGGACGAACCCGTCAGGTAGTGGAAATGGGAGTCGAAGAAATCGTTCTATTACCAACAGAACCTCCACACAAACCCCAGCAATAGTACAACCTTTTGACGGGACGCCGGGTCAGAGACTTCCCTCCCCTAGTACGAGACGAAGTCATACAGTGTCATGTACAACCGTAAGTACCAAGGGAGTTACTTGACATCGAGGGGTCACGACCGTGAACCATGAATGCCAACATGTACTGTGACATACTGAAGCAGAGCATGATCCCCTCCCTTCAGAGACTGGGCCGCAGGGCAGTTTTCCAACATGATAACGACCCCAAACACACCTCCAAGACAACCATTATCTTGCTAAAGAAGCTGAGGGTAAAGGTGATGGACTGCCCAAGCAGGTCTCCAGACCTAAACCCTATTAAGTATCTGTGGGGCATCCTCAAATGGAAGGTGGAGGAGCGCAAGGTCTCTAACATCCACCAGCTCCGTGATGTCGTCATGGAGGAGTGGAAGAGGTCTCCAGTGGCAACCTGTGAAGCTCTGATGAACTCCATGCCCAAAGGGTTTAGGCAGTGCTGGAAAATAATGGTGGCCACACAAAATATTGACACTTTGGGCCCAATTTGGACATTTTCACTTAGGGGTGTACTCACTTTTGTTGCCAGCAGTTTAGACATTAATGGCTGTGTGTTGAGTAAATTTGAGGGGACAGCAAATTTACACTGTTATACAAGCTGTACACTCACTACTTTAGCAAAATGTAATTTCTTCAATGTTGTCACATGAAAAGATATAATACAATATTTAAAAAAAATGTGAGGGGTGTACTCACTTTTGTGAGATACTGTATATATATATATATATACAGGTGCATCTCAAAAAATTAGAATATCATCAAAAAATTTATTTATGTCAGTAATTCAATTCAAAAAGTGAAACTCATATATTTTATATAGATGCTTTACACACAGAGTTATATATTACAAGCATTTCTTTTTTTTTTTTTTTTAATTTTTATGATTATGGCTTACAGCTAGTGAAAACCCAAAATTCAGTATCTCAGAAAACTAGAATATTACATAAGACCAATAAAAAAAAGGATTTTTAATACATGTTGGCTTACTGGAAAGTATGTCAATGTATAGTATATAATATATATATATAGTATAGTATACTTGGTCAGGGCTACTTTTGCATGAATTACTGCATCAATGCCCACACTGCCAAAAGTACCAATACCTGGTTTAATGATTATGGTATCACTGTGCTTGATCGGCCAGCAAACTCACCTGACCTAAACCCCATAAAGAATCTGTGGGGTATTGTCAAGAGGAAGATGAGACACCGGACCCAACAATGCAGACAAGCTGAAGGTCGCTATCAAAGCAACCTGGGCTTCCATAAGACCTCAGCAGTGCCACAGGCTGATCACCTCCATGCCACGCCGCATTGATGCTGTAATTCATGAAAAAGGAGCCCTGACCAAGTATTGAGCGCATACTATGCTGTACATGGACATACCTTTCAGTAAGCCAACATTTCTGTGTTAAAAAAAACTTTTTTATTGGTCTTATGTTATGTATTCTATTTTATTGAGATACTGAATTTTGGGTTTTCACTAGCTGTAAGCCATAATCCTCAACATTAAAAGAAAGAAATGCTTGAAATATATCACTCTGTGTGTAACGCATTTATATAAAATATATGAGTTTCACTTTTTGAATTGAATTACTGAAATAAATTAACTTTTTGACGATATTCTAATTTTTTGAAATGCACCTGTATTTGTATTTAATTTTTCCTGGAAATAATTGTAAAACCCTTTCCCCCACCCATTATTTTATCTGACTCTACTGTTGTTGGTACCCAAGTCCCCACTGGACAAATTGCAAAATAATTGATAAATCGAAATCGGAAATGTCAGATTTCTGTGATAAAATCCTCGGTCCCTTAACTGTCGTTTGTGAATACTACTTCACTGCAGCTGATCTTACTTTTATTTCCTGGAATACATTCTTGTCTTCATTTATCATAGACCCCGGCTAGCTGAATGAGGGAACTCTTTCATATCTATTCTCCACCACATATTTCCTTCATGTTCTTACATTTGATCTCTTTTCCTTGTCTTGATCACGTTCTCCTCTTCCCCACATTCAACTTCGATCCAACCTTCTCTTGTACCCATAATCATTTATTTATCTCTTTGCTTAGAGAATTCTGATCTCTTGCCATCACCACAATATTGGCATACATGTACTGCCTATTTATCATGGAGACTTTTGGGTTATCTGTTATTTTTCTAACTGTAGGAATATGAAGGATCGTCAGTTACTATTGGACAGACAGGAAAACAGCACTAAAATAGCAAATATCAAATACACAATTATATACCTATATTCATGTTTAAAATACTATTTCTTTAAAGCGGTAGTAAACCCATGCATTTAACAGGTTACAAACCAGTCACATTTCTGGCACGTGCTGGAAATGTAACACTCCCATTGGTTGTGCTCTAAACCAAACTGTCAAACCATCCAATGGCTGGTGTCATAGCTGATCACATGTGCATCATCATGGCAGTTGTAAATTAAACAGAGGCCAAGGTGGCAGCTTCCTTGGCTGAAAATGATAGGAGGGTTTACTACCACTTTAATAAGGCATGGCCAGTCAACCAGATACATTACTGTATAATACTATCTTATCTGAAAAAAATATGGTAGAGTAAATGATTAAATGGGTCAGTGTTCAAATTAATATACATATAGCTGTTATATGATAATAAAATTATTGGGCTACCAGTCCTAAAAAAAACCTGCACCCAAAATCGACCTGCTCCAGTGTATAGACTGTATTCCACAAATTACAATTTATATACTGGAGCAGTTCTATTTTGGATGTAGGGATTTTATAGCCTGGTGGACCATTCACACTAATATCATATAACATTTATAGGTATCCATTTGCATGTGGTCTTATTTAACCACTTGACCTCCAGAAGATTTACCCCCTTTCTGACCAGGACATTTTTTGCAATTTGCTTTATTTTAACTGACAATTGCGTGGTCATGCAATGCTGTACCCAAATACAATTTGTGTCCTCCTCCCCCCCCACAAATAGAGCTTTCTTTTGTTGGCATTTGATCACCTCTGCGAGTTTAATTTTTTTGGGCTATAAACAAAGAACGTCCAACAATTTTGAAAAAAGAAAGACAATATTTTTTACTTTCTGTTTTAAAACGTATCCAATGAAAACAAAAATGTTAAAAATCTAATTTCTTCATTAATTTAGGCCAATATGTATTCTGCTACATGTTTTTGGTAAAAAAAAATCCCAATAAGCGTATATTGACTGCTTTGCGCAAAAGTTATAGTCTACAAACTATGGGATATCTTTATTTATTTTTGTTTCATTTTTTTTTTTACTAGTAATGGCAGCGATCAGCGCCTTACAACGGGACTGCGACATTGCAGCAAACAAATCAGGCACTAAAGCCTCGTACACACGGTGCGATTGTCGTACGGCCGCACACGTCCAACTTTTCCCAAAATCGGCTGTCCATGATATTGTCTAGTGTACTGACGGGAGTAAAGCTATCGTTCAACAAATGCAAACGTAGTGACGTGTTAGCCGCGTATAAAGAGGAAGTTCAGTTGAATGTGAAGTGTGAATTACGAATGCAGGGTTACACAACTGAACATTTCCGGGTCGGTCCTGGATTCCGAACATGCGCGTTTGTACTTATAACTTTTATTTGTCCAACTTCTGTACCGACGAGCCAAAAATCGTACGACGCCTTGTCGGCAGACAAAAGTTTTCTAGTTTGCGCATACAACTTTTGTTAGACGATAAATGAAAATCGGCTGTCGAATGGAGCGTACTAATGGTCGGATTATTGTACGCCAATTTTAGACCGATAATTGTACCATGTGTACAGGCCTTAACTGACACTTTTGACAATTTTTGAGGAAAAGTGGCACTAAAGTAGTGGGGGAGGTGCTTTTACTAGGGGAAGACATGGATCGGTGTTTCTGCTTTACAGCAACACAGGATCCATGCCTTGTTTACATAGGCAGACTTCCATATCGTCAGTGTACTGAATGATCAGCAGGTCCATGGGACCCGCTGATTAACTCCCGCTGTGTAGAATCACAGCACTCACGCAGGATCATGTATATATAAGTGATCCTGCACAGCGTGGCCGCATGTAGCAATAAATCTGCTATGGGGCGGTCAGCAAGTGGCTAGTTAGAATTTTTATTACAGTATTGTACAATGATGTATCTAGTTGACTGGCCAAACCTTAATGAAGAAACATTTAGTAAAACTGGAGAGTGCAAAATCTGGTGAAGCTCTGTGCAGGAACCAATCAGCTTCCAGGTTTTATTGTCAATGCTTAAGCTGAAGTTAGCTGCTGATTGGCTACCATGCACAGCTGCACCAGATTTTGCACTCTCCAGTATTAGTAAATTAACCCCACAGTGTTATATACATTGATAAATGTATATATTTGTGTGCGTATTGTCACTGAGGCTAAAGTAATGGGACATCCAATATTTTACAGCTCTCTCATGAAGAAGAAATGAGGGGAAATCTCCCAATGGGGATATCTGTTTAAGAGGGAAATTACTCTCACTTAGTAGAGATTTTCTATAATTGTGTCTCTGGGACAGGAAGTAAAAGGAAAATTCCCAAATGGGCCACAGACAGCATGAAATAAACTGACAAAAGGGACCTGACCCTTCCCTGCTCTATTTAAAATGAGTTTTAAAACAACTCTTTAGTTACCTCTGTAGCTGCAGGCACTGTGGAGGAATGCTCAAAGTTTACAGCCAAAGCACAGAAGTCTTTCAAGTTGTTTTCTCAGCTGCTTTTCTTCTCCTCCCAGCAATGGCTCAGAATCTCAGCTACCTTGCTTCCTCTCCCAGCAGTGACTCGGCAGCTTAGCTACTACACCCCCTTCACTTCAGAGCCTCAGCTCTCCCAGTTTCTTCTTTCAGAGCTCCTGCTTTGTTTATACTAAAAATTAGAAGGTTGGAAGGAAGAGCTGAGCTGCTGAGATGGGAAAGCAGGGCGAGCTAAAGTGGCTTGGACAAGGATTTTGTTGCTTCTGCTGTGAAGTTTGAGGATAAATTGCTCTACGGTGCCTACAGCTGCAGAGGTGAGTGGGGGGCATGTTTTAAAGCTCATAAACTGCCTATTAAGACTATGCAAATTTTGAATATTTATAGCCTGGCCATCATTACACATCAGATTGCTCATTTTTTTATGCTTTGCAGAAGTTCATTTTTCTCTTTTCTTTTACCCTGTACAGAGCCTTGAAAAAGTATTCATACCCCTTGACATTTTCCACATTTTATCATGTTACAACCAAAAACATAAATGTATTTTATTAGGATTTTATGTGATAGAAGCAGCCAAGAGGCCCATGGTAACTCTGGAGGAGCTGCAGAGATCCACAGCTCTGGTGGTAGAATTTGTCCACAGGACAACTATTAGTTGTGCACTCCACAAATCTGCCCTTTATGGAAGAGTGGCAAGAAGAAAGTTATTGTTGAAAGAAAGCCATTAGAAATCCCGTTAGCAGTTTGTGAGAAGTCATGTGGGGGACACAGCAAACATGTGGAAGAAGGTGCTCTGGTCAGATGAAACCAACATTGAACTCTTTGGCCTCAGAGCAAAATGCTTTGTGTGGCAGTAAACTAACACTGCACATCACCCTGAACACACCATCCCCACCGTGAAACATGGTGGTGGCAACATCATGTTGTGGGGATGCTTTTCTTCAGGGATAGGGAAGCTGGTCAGAGTTGATGGGAAGATGGATGGAACCAAATACAGGGCAATCTTAGAAGAAAACCTGTTAGAGTCTGCAAAAGACTTGAGACTGGGGCGGAGGTTCACCTTCCAGCAGGACAACGACCCTAAACATACAGCCAGAGCTACAATGTAATGGTTTACATTAAAGCATATTCATGTGTTAGAATGGCCCAGTCAAAGTCCAGACCTAAATCCAATTGAGAATCTGTGGCAAGACTTGAAAATTCTTGTTCACAGATGCTCTCCATCCAATCTGACAGAGTTTGAGCTATTTTACAAAGAAGAATGGGCAAAACTGTCCCCTCTAGATGTGAAAAGCTGGTAGAGACCTCCCCAAAAAGACTTGCAGCTGTAATTGCAGTGAAAGGCGGTTCTACAAAGTATTGACTCAGGGGGGGGCCGAATACAAATGCACCCCACACTTTTCACATATTTATTTGTAAAAAATGTGGAAAACCATTTATCATTTCCCCTCCACCTCACAATTATGGGCCACTTTGTGTTGGTCTTTCACATAAAATCCCAATAAAATACATTTATGTTTTTGGTTGTAACATGACAAAATCTGTAAAATTTGAAGGGGTATGAATACTTTTTCAAGGCGCTGTATAAACATTTCCTGACATTCCATTGTTATGCTTGCAGTATTTCTTTACCTTGCTATCCTTTCTTAGCATTTATTTTCTCTTCTTGCTGCTCTGAATTTCTCTACATTTGCTCTATTTTGTCTATTCAGCATATACAATTCTGTTTGCTCTTCTCTTCCATCACAGTCATTAGCTCTTCACTCAGCTATATACTGGCACGTCTATTCCCCAATATGAGTGCATGTAAATGTCTAATTTCATTGTTGGAAATATACTCATATGTATGGCACATGGCCAGTCCTCCCACCCAAAGTCCAGATATGCCAATTGAATGTTTTATTTTTTTCTGCTGAACTGTAAATTCCGGTTATTGCTGCCTTTGTACCTTTTGTTTCTTGAAATGTTCTGCTGCCTTATTGTCCTTATTGTGCTGTATGCATTAAAAGCTTGTTCACCCAAAACAGACGCGTAAAGGAAGTCCAAGAATTATTTTTATTTCTAACTTCCATTGGTCCAGCATGCAATTATCCATATCTGATATCCGGAGGGTCAGTGGGGATGTAGGATAATCAAAAAAAAAAAATATATATATATTTGTATTATTATTTATTTTAATTATTATTCCCTCCACTCCTGTGTGTGTGTGTGCAAAGAAAGGTGTCCCGGCCCGCTGACGATAGCAAATCAGGGCCGCTGGAGGTGCTCACAGGGCTGGAGGAGATTTAGAGTCGGTCCGCCCCCAAACTGACATCACTTCCGCCCTTTACCCATGGGGTCCCAGAGCTTATCCTCCAGTCCTGTGAGCACCTCCAGTGACCCTGATTTGCTACCTTTGGCAGACCAGGACACCTATGTAAATTATTTTGCATGTGGCCAGATATGTACTGTGAGTTCTAACATTTTTTAAACTGTCCACTAGATTTCACTTTTATCCCTTTCTATACACACACACACGAGTAGTGGGGGAAATCGCATGCGATTCGGACAGGAATCACATTGCATTCCTGTTCAAATCGCATACGATTCTTTGCAGTGTGATTTTCGGCAATTTTTTTGTATTGTCACAAATCTCACCGCAAAGTATTGGCACTTGGTACAACTCTAATTATTTTATATTTGATTAAATTGATGGACCACTTGATCTTTTTTCTGCCATCACTCCTCTATGTTTCGGTTTCCTGCATGAACGGCTTCTTCTCTGCACACAGGGTGGCGCTCACTCGCTCTGCATCGGTGCCATTTAGGAAGTACCTTGCTTTTTTTTCATGAATACAGGGCGTTCTCTGATGAACTGAAGTTCTCATTTTCCCTCTTTCACTGATTGTTGAAAAGAAATGTATCATCTAAAAAGAACTTTTATTCAGTGGGGAACCTCGGTCGGGTTTTTATTGCTGTTTATGTCTCCACTGGTAAAATGTACCCTAACCATAAGTCCTGTTCATACTGTTGTGCTACATTACATGCGTTGGTGCGATTTTCCAATGCACTTGTGTTGAAGCACAGAATGGTGTGCATGGGCTGCATTGCTGAAAATGCTGCATGCACCTTTTCTGGTGCATTTTGATGCAATATTTGGCCCATTCAAATGAATAGGGTTCCTTAATGTAATGTATTTTAAGGCACAGCATAACACATGTGTTCTGTTACATGATTTGCATGTAACATAAATATGCAGCTATAGTAATGTTTTTATAGTTGGTTATTACAATGCCATCTTGTGGTTCTTTTGGATATTACACCTTTCTATTGTATTTTCTAAGTGTGTACCTCCCATCCTCTGTGAGCTAATTTCCTCTTCCTAGTTCACTCTACTCTGTAACTTCCTGTTCCGGGTGCACTCTGCTATTCTAGTTCCTCTTCCTGTGTCCTCTCTCTCATGAGGTAAAGAATATGGCTACATGCTAGAAGGCCTCACTCAATCTACTCGCATCCTAGGACACATTACTATGTTTTGACCTGCAGTTACCATCTTTCGACCATCTGTCACATTTGTTGTATGCTGTACCTGCTATTCCAATGAATAAACGCTCGTGGAAGAAATCGGTAATTGGTGAGTCACTATCTGATAAGAACTGTCTGCGGTGATCATATCTGCTTATACAGGCCAGGCATAGAGGTCTCAACAAGGGATAAGTCACCATTACAACAGTTATGAGTCAGAATAACATGTGAAGACTGGTTTTCTACCTATGTATTTTCCCTTTTGCTCTTCCTGTGACCTAGCAACCAATGACACTGTGCAGTCCAGGTCACCAGCTTTCTAGCAACCGATTAAATTGTGCGGTCCAGTTCGGCAGCTTTCTAGTAACCAATGACATTGTGCAGTCCAGGTCGCCAGCTCTTTAGCAACCAATGACACTGTGCAGTCCAGTTTGGCAGCTTTCTAGCAACCAATGAGACTGTGCAGTCCAGGCTGCCAGCTTTCTAGTAACCAATGACATTGTGCAATCCAGGTCACCAGCTCTCTAGCAACCAATGACACTGTGCAGTCCAGGTTGCCAGCTTTTTAGCAACCAATGACATTGTGCAGTTCAGGTCGCCAGCTTTCTAGCAACCAATGACACTGCGTAGTCCAGGTCGCCAGCTGTCTAGCAACCAATGACACTGTGCAGTCCAGGTTGCCAGCTTTCTAGTAACCAATGACATTGTGCAGTCCAGGTCGCCAGCTGTCTAGTAACCAATGACACTGTGCAGTCCAGGTCGCCAGCTGTCTAGCAACCAATGACATTGTGCAATCCAGGTCACCAGCTCTCTAGCTACCAATGACACTGTGCAGTCCAGGTCACCAGCTCTCTAGCTACCAATGACACTGTGCAATTCAGGTCACCAGCTCTCTAGCTACCAATGACACTGTGCAGTCCAGGTTGCCAGCTTTCTAGTAACCAATGACATTGTGCAGTCCAGGTCGCCAGCTGTCTAGCAACCAATGACACTGTGCAGTCCAGGTTGCCAGCTTTCTAGTAACCAATGACACTGTGCAGTCCAGGTTGCCAGCTTTCTAGTAACCAATGACACTGTGCAGTCCAGGTTGCCAGCTTTCTAGTAACCAATGACATTGTGCAGTCCAGGTCGCCAGCTGTCTAGCAACCAATGACACTGTGCAGTCCAGGTCGCCAGCTGTCTAGCAACCAATAACATTGTGCAGTACAGGTCGCCAGCTGTCTAGCAACCAATGACACTTTGCAGTCCAGGTCACCAGAACCTTTGGTCCTTTATTGTGATGGTTGGCCAATACAGAAGCTCAAAAAAGTGGGATGGTCAAGTTTGACTTTTTACGGAAAAAGTCAGAAATTTCCCTTAACGTCAGCTGCCTCTATCTGTGGATCCACGGATTGTTTTGACAAACTTCTGCTTATGATCTCACTCATCACTTCCTCTGCTGGAACTGCCAAGCTATGTGACAGGTTTACTTTTTTATTACATTCTTTGTTTATAGCATCTTTCCTTTTCGACATAAAGTGCAAATAAATATTAGTAAGAAATACGAAAATGCTGTACTATTCTAACAGTAATTAACATAAGCAGATGTAAACAAAGGTACTAACATTTTCATATGAGGCTTTACCAGACATTTTATATGCTAGCACATGGCACATGCAGCTGCCACACAAGTGAATGGTTGTACACGGATGTGCTCTTGTAAACGTTCTTGTGAACGCGGGTACTTTGTTGCATTGGCATATACCCAAGGAAGCCAATGCAGGCCAATGATATGCAGTTGAAATTGCACAGGAGACCCCAGAATAAAGAGATCAGCAGCACTGAGATGAAAAAAAAAGTATGAAAACACATAAAATAGTATTTGACTTATGTCAATTCCTTACGATACATGATGCTTTAGCAAATGAAAGGTAATCCAATTAGAGTTAAAGGGGTTGAAAAGTCTCCAGGTTTTTTACCTTAATGCATTTTATACATTAAGGTGAAAAACCTCCTGTACTGCAGCAGCACCCCTTTTACTTACCTGAGCCCGATCGTTCCAGCGTCGAGGACGAGCCCAGGAGCTCCAGCCGGTGTCTCGGGTCCTCATGGGATAGAATGATAGCAGCAGGAGCCATTGGCTCCTGCTGCTGTCAATCAAATCCAGTGATGTGGATGCCTGTGGGCGGGGCAGAGTCCTACTGTCTGCGTCAATGGATGCAGCAGCAAGACTCAGGAGCGTGCCCGCTAGGAGTGCCCCCTGGGAGAGCACTTCTCCCAGGGGGCACCCAATGAAGAGAAGGAGCCAGGAGCGCCACCAGAGGATCCCAGAAAAGGAGGATCGTGGCCGCTCTGTGCAAACCCTTGCACAGAGCAGGTAAGTATAACATGTTTGTTATTTAAAAAAATAAACAAACCTTTAGTATCACTTTAAAGGGGTTATAAAGTCAGTAGATTCTTTTTATCCTAATGCATTCTATGCATTAAGATAAAAAGCCTTCTGTGTGCAGTAGCCCCCCTCAGCCCCCCTAATACTTAACTGAGCCCCATCTCGATCCAGCAATGTTGCACGAGACTCAGCTGTCTGGGACTCTTCCTGCTCATTGGCTGAGGCAGCAGTGAAGCGCCATTGACTCCCACTGCTGTCAATCAAAGTCAGTGAGCCAATGAGGAGAGAGAAGGGGCGGTGGTGGGCCACAGCTCTGTTTCTGAATGAACACACAGAGAAGTGTCTTGGCTCAGGTACCCCATAGCAAGCTGCTTGCTGTGGGGGCACTGAACAAGAGGGAGGGCCCAGGAGCACCAAAGAGGGATGCGAGAAGAGGAGGATCTGGGCTCCTCTGTGCAAAACCACCTTACAGAGCAGGTACGTATAACATGATTGTTATTTTTAACAAAAAAAAAGAGACTTTTGTATCACTTTAAAGTGGTTGTAAACCCATGACATGAAAAATAAGCACAGCATATACCCCTATATTGTGTACTTCAATGCAAAGCATTGAGCGTAATTTCAGTCTGTTGCCTTGTTCCTCTGCTATCTGCATGAGTCATTTATGACCAGAGTTGTGCCGTGTCCAAAGGATGAAAGGGAGCAGGAGAGGGAGTCACCAGCACACAGCCTGTGATTGACAGCCTCAGCTGCGCATGTTTCCCTATGAGATTATGTGTGTGTGTTGAGGGGTGTGTCCATTTCCTCCACTCAGGTCTCAGGTTACACTCAGCTTTCCTCTCTGAGCTGTGCAGTGTGTGATGTCAGATCCCCGCCCACTGCATCTGGAAGCTGAGAAATGCTGTGTAAATATTGCACTTTAAAATATAACTAAAGGCAAAACATTTTTTTTTAGTTTTGGATAAAAAGTGGAGAGGGATTAGAACACCTGTCTTTTTTTTTTTTTTCTATCGATTTTTATTGAAATTTCAAAAAAGACAATGAATATAATACATTGTAAGGCCTCATACACACGGACGTTTCTTAAAAAATAAACAAAACGGCGGGCCCGACGTCAAGGAAAAAAAATTGGCGGTTTTCGGCATTATGCATCGGCGTTAGTGAGCGTTAGTGAGCGTCGGCGTCAATAGGCGTTTTTGTAAAAAAAAAAATCATCCCTCTGCTATTTTTCAACCTAAAAACGCCGGTTAACGCTGGTACGGCGTTAGTGAGCGTTTTGCGGCGTCGGCGTCAAAAAATGCCAAAACGTTACAGCCTCAGAATGCGCTGGCCGTGGGTTCTAGATTCAGCTCACTAACGCCGATGCCACCTACAGCTCAAAAACGTTGGCGTTTTTAAGGGGCCATTGACTAACATGGAGAGTTGCAAAAAACGCCAGAAAATGCCGGCGTCAAAAAACGTCCGTGTGTATGAGGCCTTAAGGTTACCAGTGTAAGGATACAAAGAGTAAAATCATGTGTAGGTTAGAAATAGTCATACACCACAGTAGTAGTAAACGGTGGTGGAAGTTAGGTTGTTTCAACAACTTAATAAGACATTGATAGTATATGGTTATGAGAACGTAGACATTTGATATTTGTTTCAGGTAGACTTCCATCATAGGGATTTAAAGTAGACATTCCTTAGCTAACAGTTCTCGGCTGAAGTATTACCCATTGTGATTCGGGAAACTACCCTGTTCACCTGTCATTTTTTTATTGCTGTCTGTGCCCCATTAGGGAGATTCCCCCTCTCTATCTGTCCTGTTTACCATTATCAATGAAAAGGAAACTAAAAGAAAATCCCAAATTTTGGGTTGTCCCCAAAAAAGTAATAGAGGTGAAATCTTCCAATTGGGACACGAGTTCTGATGACCTGGGGGTACCCCCAAGAGATTCCCTTAATTTTCAGGGATTTCCTCTCACTTTCGGTTTGACTATGGGACAGAAAGTGAAGATAAATCTCCCCAATGGGACAAAGATGGCAAAAATAAAAATTACAGGGGTTATAACCCTCCCCTATAGTTCTACTTTAACCAGTTGCTGACCGCGTGGCATACTTTTACTGCGGCAAAGTGGCTCAGAGGCGCAAATTGCTGTATATAAATGGCGATTCGCACATCCGCAGTTGTGGACGGGCGAGCGTGGCGGCGGCATGCTCTCGAGCCCCCTGCACGCTGCTTGAGTGTGGCCGCGGGTCGGGCGGACTCGATGTCCGCAGGCATCCCACGATCGCCTACTGCAGAAGAAGAATGGGGAACCGCCGATCTAAACACGGCAGTTTCCCGTTCTGTCAGGCGGTATGATAGTGATCTACTGATCTCAGTAAAAAAAATAAAATAATAAAAACGCCATAAATCAATTCTCATAGTTTGCAGACGCGATAACTTTTGCGCAAACCAATAAACGCTTTTTGCAATTTTATTTACCAAAAATATGTTGAATATATATCGGCCTAAACTGATGAATAAATAATTTTTTTAATATATTTTTTTTGGATATGTTTTATAGCAAAAAGTAAGAAATATATATATTTTTTCAAAACTGTCGCTCTTTTTTTGTTTATAGCGCAAAAAATCAAATCTGCAGAGGTGATCAAATACCACCAAAAGAAAGCTCCATTTGTGGGAAAAAAAGGACGTCAATTTTGTTTGGGTACAACGTCGCACGACCGCGTAATTGTCAGTTAAAGCGACGCAGTGCAGAATTGCAAAAAGTGCTCTGGTCAGGAAGGGCATAAATCATTCAGTGGCTGAAGTGGTTAACTGCTGTAGAGAAGAAAGGGGTTGCAGATAAACACGTACAACTTATGCAGGAGTGTTGGTTTTGTCTCTGTGTATTACCGGAGGCCAATCCCCTCACTGGGTATATGTTAGGGTTTTACAACCACTTTAAGATGTTTATGAGCCCCCTCTTTAATCTCTTTGTAACATGTATTGAATACATTTAATAAAGACATGATAGATTTGCATTAACAAGAAATTAATTTATGCTTAAAATACTTCAGTTGTGCACCGTTGGATATTATGCCACTATATAAAAAAAATAACAAGCAAACTCATTATTATTGAAAAAAACATGAACAGATAATAGGCTATTCCTAAAAAGATGGCGATGGTGCCCGTCCCAGCGTTGTCATGCCCTGTCAGTGCCCGATAAGCACCGTCCTCCAGATGGAGCCTGGCAGGCAGATCTTCCTTGGATCAGGAGAGCAGTTTGGGGGTCAGAGCTGCTGATCTCCAGTCTTGTTATTTCTCCTTTTAATCTCTGACAAGATGCAAATGGGAGTGATGTCACGGCGAGGAGACATGCATATGTAGGACGTCTGAGTGGGTCTCTGGTGGCTGGGATAATTTGTGTGACTCACAACATGCAGGCAGAAGCGTCTGTGAGAAAATGGAAAAAGCACATGCACAGCTATACCCACATCAGCTGTTGGGAAAGGTCACCTGTGGATAGCAATTATTACACGGTGACAGGGGGGTGGGGATGAAAGCTCGGAAGACGCCAGATTTCCACAAGGCAGGGGCGACATGCAAAACCAAGACAGATCGTCATTTGATGACTTATCGAAAATGGAAAAATGCTGGGAGATCTAGGAAAATGAATTAAACATTGCTTACTTACATTTATTCAGGTCGAAGAAACCGGTTTGCTTTAGCATAGGGAGGGTATAGAGGCCAGACTATCGTTCCATGCATTCCCGTGCCATACACTGGAGCCACCGGCGTAACTAGAACCTTCAGGGCCTCGGTGCAATAAACCATGAAGGGACCCCCGGCCAGGGTCCTTCTTTCCGTGCCCTGTGACAGAATGCAACGTTTGTGACCCTGGTAGTTCTGCCACTGGTGCAAAAAACCATGAGGGGCCCTCCTGACCCCTGGCCAGGACCCTTCCCTTTTAGCCCTGTGGTAGATTGCCAGGGCCCAATCTCAGATGTGACGTTTGTGACCCTGGTAATTCTGCCACTGGTGTCTGTAGTTTTTTATTTTTATTACATTTTTTTGCCATTAGTTATATATATATATATTTTTTTTACAATATTATTTTTTAAATACATTTTTACATTTTTTTTAACCACTTGAATACAGGACGTTTATACCCCCTTCCTGCCCAGACCAATTTTCAGCTTTCAGCGCTCTCACACTTTGAATCTCAAATACTCTCTCATGCTACACTGCACCCAAACAAAATTTGTATCATTTTTTTCACACAAATAGAGCTTTCTTTTGGTGGTATTTAAGAACCTCTGGGTTTTTTATTTTTTGCTACATAATTGAAAAAAGTGCGAAAATTTTGAAAAAAAAACACTTTTTTTTAGTTTCTGTGATAAAATTTTGCAAATAAGTAATTTTTGTCCATAAATTTTGGCTAAAACCTATACTGCTACCTATCTTTGGTAAAAATAACCCAAATAAGTGTACATTATTTGGTCTGTGTGAAAGTTATAGAGTCTACAAACTA
>BLSH010523653.1:476659-491963 GCA_018402905.1 Glandirana rugosa
GTCTGTCTTTTCACCCGTGAAATTGGTGAAGTCGGGGCCTTCCTAAAGGTCGAAATCCTGGCCTCGGGAAAAACGCTAAGCCGCGACGCAGCGAAATTGACTGTTAACGCGCCAACACGCTGCAACATGGGTTTGCTTTAAACGCAGGAAAAAAGGGGTGTTTATCTCGAAAGAAAACCACCATAAACTAGTGGCGACGCAGTAAAGACTAGCAACGATATTTGTTTTCTTCTCGCTGTTAAAACGTTTTTTTGGGTTTAAAGAATGAAAAAGGATTTTATGTTTAGGTTTTTTTTTTATATTTTTTTGTAAAAAAAGTGGACAACGTCGCACAACCGCGCAATTGTCAGTTAAAGCGACGCAGCGCCGAATCGCAAAAAGGGCTCCGGTCCTAAAGCTGGAAATCCTTCCGGGGCTGAAGTGGTTAAAGTGCCCACTTTTCTGTCTGACCACGGGTTTATTTTATATGCACAATATTCATGTCACGTTGAAGCATACCACACACCGTGCCGATATGCGGCTGTTTTTAGAGGAAAATAAAAATAAAACCTCCTTCACTGGGAAGTGCAATAAAGCGAAGCCTTTACAAAAACAAGCAGTTCTGTTGAATTCCTTTTCTTGTTCAGCGCTGAGAACGTATTATCTGATGCATCCCTTACAAACTAATTCTACTCATCTATCGTCTTGTCTGCGTCCTGCAGCACAATCTATAAATCCCCGCTCCCTGCCTTCTGTCAGCTGAGTTCATTTTGCCACAGCGAACGTCCCAGGATTGGAACGCCATTTCGCTGTCACATACACTGACTTAGGTTTATTAGCGCAGTTATGTCTTCATTAAATATTTATTAAATGTACTTTTAAATGCAACTAGTGTAAGTACATGATTTTGAGTTAATATTATTCTCTAATGTCCTGTATAGCAGCAGAGACTGGGGAAGGGAGGGCCAGCATGAGGAGCTGTTCAGGTGGGCTGCAGTGCTCATGATCTGGGAAGGAACATTCTTACAGTAGAAGAGAGCAGAAGGATGCCTCATTACTCTGCTGCAGGGGCGTATGTACAGGGGTCACAGGGGTTGCAATTGCGACCCAGCCCCATACACCTGGATAGGAGGGGCAGTGGCAGCATGTGGGAGGGAAGAACCTGGCAGTGCTGCTTGGGGGCGAGGGCAGCACACAGGAGCCCGGGGCAGCAGGACAGGGAAAGGAGGTGGCGGGGGCCCCATGTAGAGCAACCAATGCCCTCCATTTCCTCCCTGCAGCCACTTAATGCACGCTTCTCCTCCTCTCCCTCCTGTGGATTTTCAGCGGCTGCAGGAAGGAAAAGGAGGGCATTGGTTGCTCTACATGGGGCCCCCGCCACCTCCTTTTCCCTGTCCTGCTGCCCCGTTCCCCTGTTTGCTCCCCTACCCCCCTAGCAGCCCCCCCACTTCCCGCTGGCTGCTGCGGGATATAATGTCGGGATGGAGAGTAGGGAAGGGGCCGGTAAATGTGTAATTTACTGGCCCCTTCCTTGTCTTAATGAATAGAATCAGTGATTGTTTTTTTTTTTTTCATTCATAGCTGAGACATAGTAAACTGTGTTTGTATGTTTATGAATGAACAGGAAGCTTTGTACCGAGATATTCCTGTTCATTCATTCTGTGCAGCTGAGGCTGCAGAGATGGAGATTATGGTGTCTTAAAGCAGAGTTCCACCCATGTAAAAGTCAGCAGCTACAAAAAGTGTAGCTGCTGACTTTTAACAATCGGCCACTCACCTGTACTTCGCTCCAGCGATGCGGTTGCCCGAGTGCTCGCTCTTCGCCCCCTCCCCTTGGCAGCGGCGGCATCATAACTGTGGGCACCCGGCTTTGGTTTCAAAGCTGGGTGCGCATTGTGCATGCACGAGTCATGCTGCGCCTTGTGACTGGCCGGCGTATCTTCTGGGACCTGTGACGTGTCCCAGAAGATTGCCAAGAGGGAGGCGGGAAGGTGGACTTCCTTCTTTGAGCCGCGGCCAGGGTCCCTGGTCACCCCCCAAAAAAAAAGACATGCCAATTGTGGCATGTCGGGGGGTCACCTTCCATTAAAGCGGAAGTTCCAATTTAGGGTGGAACTCCGCTTTAAATCTGTTTTCACTGTCTCAAAGGTGCACTCAGAGGTCTGTTTAAACCCCTAATATTTCACCAAAACCCCCCAATGAGGGTCCTAAAAAAGTTTTAAAATAATAAAAAAATAAAATTGTAAAAATAAAATTATAATTAAAATAGAATGATAAAAAATGCTAAAAACAAAAATAAAAAACTACTGACACCAGTGGCAGAACTACTGGGGTCGCAAAGGTTACACGTGCAAAGGGGCCCTGGCATTCCACCACCATGGGGGGACCCCAAGTGGCAAGGAGGGGGCCTGCTGTGGGACCGCAATAAAGGGTCCCACGATGGGAGTAAAGGGCCCCAGGATCAGTAGAAAGGTCCCCGGCCCATCATGGTTACTTGCAGCGGGACCCTGAAGATACGAGTTACACCTCTGCTCTGCTGCTCCTTAAAGCGGAACTGAACTCTCCTATACTTTCCTCCCCTCCAGTGATGTGAGCTCCCTCGCAGGAGCTTCTGTCTTTGCCCTTTCTTCTGGGTTTTGCATCTGTGGCCATCTTGATTGGGTTGACAATACTCCCTTAGCACCAGCGTTGGAGAGAACATTCAGCCTCCTCAAATGCTTTCTGCCACCACCCTCCACTCTTACAATTATTAACCACTTTAATGTGTTTTCAAACCCTTCCATATGCCCAGTGAAGTGACTGGCCTCAGGTGATACACAGAGATGAAACAAATCCCCCTACATAAGTTGTACCTGTTTATCTGCAGTATTCTCTTCTCTACAGCCATTCAAAGTCCAGAATTTATAAAGCTTGCCTGAGATGTCAGAAAACAGTGGTGGAGAGTTGAAATTACACTCTGAAGAGCTCAGTGATGAGAGCTCTGAGAGCTGATTGGAGGGAAGGGACACACCATCTTCACACAGCACATAGGAACAGAACTGAGACTGTCAATCTGCTGGACCTCCCTCCCTGTCACCTTTTTTCTCTTGCTGTCAGGAAAACTATTCAGAAGTGATTCATGCTGATAGCAAAGGAACAAAGCAGCAAGTAGAAATAACATTTGGTGTTCCTAAAGTGGTTGTAAAGACTGAAGGTTTTTTACCTCCACACATTCTATGCATGAAGGTAAAAAAATCTGTGTGCCGCTTCCCCCACAGCCCCCCTAATACTCACCTGACCCCCTTCTCGATACAGCGGTGTGCACAACTTCCTCGGCTCCCTCTTCTTATTGGCTAAGACATCAGCGGGGGCCATTGGCTCCCCCGCTGTCAATCACAGCCCGTGAGCCAATGAGGAGAGAGCGGGGGCAAGGCCGAGCCACGGTTCTATGTGTATTATGGACGCATGGAGCAAGGCTTGGGAACAAGCACGCACCGGTGCCCCCAAAGCAAACAGCTTACTATTGGGGGGCACTGGCCAGGGGGGGGGGGAACCCGAGAAGAAGAGGTCCGGGGCTTTTCTGTGCAAAACCACTGCACAGAGCAGGTAGGTATAACATGTTTGGCATTTAAAAAAAAAGCAATGTGTTTATTATTATTATACAAGATTTATATAGCGCCAACAGTTTGCGCAGCGCTTTACAATAAAGAAGGAACACAGTACAATTACAATACAGTATAATACAGAAGGAATAGGAGGGCCCTGCTCGTGGAGCTTACAATCTAAAGGGAGGGGGAGGTGGTACAAAAGGTAATGGCTGCAGGGGATGATGTGATAGAGGTGACACAAGCACAGTTCTTAGGTGGGTGAGGGATAGGCTTCCCTGAATAAGTGGGTTTTCAAGGATCGCCTAAAGGCAGAGAGGGTGGGGGCTGACCAGACATTCTGGGGCAGGGAGTTCCAGAGGATGGGAGAGGCTCTGGAGAAGTCCTGTAGGCGAGCATGGGAGGAGGTAACAAGGGAGCCAGAGAGCAGGAGGTCCTGGGAGCAGCAGAGAGGACGATTAGGGCTATATCTGCAGATAAGATTGGTGGTGTAGCTGGGGGCAGTGTTGTGGATGGCCTTGTATGTTTAACCACTTCAGCCCCGGAAGGATTTCACACTTTAGGACCGTAGCCCTTTTTGCGATTCGGCGCTGCGTCGCTTTAACTGACAATTGCGCGGTCGTGCGACGTTGTACCCAAACGAAATTTGCGTCCTTTTTTTCCCATAAATAAAGCTTTCTTTTGGTGGTATTTGATCCCCTCTGCGTCATTTCTGATCGCCGCTATAAACAAAAGAAGAGCGACAATTTTGCAAAAAAACCCCAAATTTCTTACTTTTTGCTAAAATACAAATCCAAAAAAAAAATATAAAAAAACATTTTTTTTCATCGGTTTTGGCCGATTTATTAAAAAAATCGCAATCGGCGTTTATTGGTTGGTTTGCACAAAAGTGGTCGTGTTTACGGATGATGAGAATTCATTTTTGGGGTTTTTATTTTTTTTTTAATTTTTTACTAGTAATGGCGGTGATCTGCGATTTTTAGCGGTACTGCGATATTTCAGCGGACATGTCGGAACGTTTTGACACTTTTTTGGGACCATTGGCATTTATACAGCGATCAGTGCTATAAAAATGCACTGATTACTGTGTAAATGCCATTGGCAGTTAAGGGGTTAACCTGCAGGGGGCGCTCTAAGGGTTAACTGTGTTCCCTGGGCGTGTTCTAACTGTGGGGGGACTGCCCTAACAGGAGAAGGGAAGTGATCACAGCTTCCATGTAAAGGAAGGCTGTGATCACTCCCTTCCCCCTCTCACAGAACGGAGGTCCGTGTTTACTTACATGGACCTCCGTTCTTTCACTCCGGGGGGGGCATCGCGGGTGGCCGGCGGAGATCGACTCCGCCGCACCCACTGCCTGGCCCTCCCCGGACACAGTAAGCGTGCGGGCGCGCCTCCGGCGGTGCGCGCGCGCTCACTGTGCACGATCTGGCAGCCGCCGCCATCGTATGACAGCGTTTTGCCTTACAGAGCCACTTTGCCGCCGTCAGATGCCGATCGGCGGTGGGCAAGTGGTTAATACAACATTAATTGAGACAAGCACACACTATAGAGGGATATGCTTTGTTCATATGTGATGTCTGAGGTTTACAACCACTTACATTTTATCTGGGTACCACAAACCTATAATGCTGTTTAATTCATTTTTAGTATTCAAAGCAAACTCCCTCATCCACCCATGTCTCCATGCCTTATTTTGTTGAGAAATCCCTTTAAAAATAAAACCCTGTTCAAGACCATCACGAGGAAGGGCAGATGATCCATGGAGCATTTACTTACTGGAATCCATTTGCCCTTACCTTATGCATACAGGCAGGGGGCGTGCTTAGCTGAGAAAGCCCCTCCTCCTCCCCTTCAGATGAAAGAAAAAATGCCAATCAAGACTCCTGGGATGGATGACATCATGTTAGCCTAGGCCAGAAACCAGGAAGTAACTGAAGAAATGTAAAAAACAAAACAAAAATGAAAACAAGTAAATAAAATATATTTTTATCTATCTACTAATGATAGCAGCATAAGGATTATAAGAGTTCATGTTGATGGAGTAAGCTTAGTTCTGCTTTAAGTGCTGCTGTAGCGCTGCCAATCATTTTAAAATATCTTTCAGAGGCTTACTTATTTTTTTTCTTTAATAAGACAGATGTCTTTAAACTAAACCATTTTCAGTGATCATCGCAGTCCTCCATCTGTCTGCTTGTATGTACTCAATAAACAGGTTCAGCTAAGTCAATAAACATACTAAACCTATGTGATGCTCTGCAAATGTGTCCTGTTAACCACGGCTCCAGCCCGGCTTGGCAGTGAAATGCGCTGGCTGTGTCTGCGGAATATTATACCTGTCACAATGAGCCCAGCGCCCACCTGGTGCTGTAATTACAGCCAAATTCTCCAGCAAACTGCCTAGCAATGCGTGCTATGATTTTCCCGCAGGTCCCTGCAAACTAGGATATGAGTACCATGCTAACTAACATAAAGACTTTTAAGAATAATCCAGTGTATTATATGAAAAGACCGGAGCTAAAAATAGTCTCAGAACGCAAGACTTCAGATTGATTATATGTATTCCATACCAAGTGCATTTCACAGCGAACAGCAAAATGGCAGTTTGAATATGTGAACGCTTTGGGTTCTATTTATGAGTCAATTGATGTGCAAATCTTTCGAGCATTCCCACAGCTGTCAGGAATCCTTGTAATTTGCCTAATATGTTTAGTTCCCATGATCATTAGCTCCACCAAGTGGCCAAAAAAGCAGTATTTTCCTGAAATAGCTCAATCAGAAAAATACTGCATTGGGGCCACTAGATGGAGCTGATAATAATTAGAAAAAACATATTATACTTATTGTGCAATCGTCCCTGAATACAAAATGCCTAAGGCTCCGCTCACATCTAGGCGTCGTGGATGGCGATCCTGAATCGCCCTTACTATCCCCGTCACTTCCAATGGCACCC
Source organism: Glandirana rugosa (assembly GCA_018402905.1). Classification (NCBI taxonomy): domain Eukaryota; kingdom Metazoa; phylum Chordata; class Amphibia; order Anura; family Ranidae; genus Glandirana; species Glandirana rugosa. The sequence goes on from BLSH010523653.1 coordinate 483,174, forward strand.
TGATTTTGCAGCAATTGTTACCCAACGAATCGTGGTACGCCTGTCACCCAAAAGAAGTGTTTGGGACGCCTAGATGTGAACGGAGCCTTAACATTCTTGCATACCCGGGCACACTCGCATAGAGTTTAACAGGCTGCCAGCAGTGGGGCTGGGTGGAACACCTGTGTTCTCCACCCACAGCTAAATGCTGGAACCCTATGCATCGGGCAGAACATATATATATATATATATATACATGATCCTACAACTATGCATATGCAAAATACATATCCTATACTAGCGAGCATGGGGCTTTAGGCAAATTAGTGGGATTATTTGTGACAGTTGCGCAAATCTTTGAAACATTCAGGCTCACATTCCAGGTGCGATTTCAACCTGAATTTTGGGCTGAATTCGGACCTGAAACGGACCAAAAGTCGCACAGCGTTTTTGTGAAAAACGCACTGGACCTCCTGCGGAGATATGTGACCCGGCTCCATATAGAACCGGTCAAAATCTCCTGCTATTGCGAATTGGATGCGGGGAACCCGCAACCAATTCACAATGGTGTGAACCCAGCCTCACACAGCAAACATTTTCTTTTTTATATACAGTATCACAACAGGTTACTACTACTGACTGAGGCTGTAACAGCCACTAGCAATAATTGTATGTAAAGTCCAGCAGGCTGGTTGTACGCAAGTTGAGTGATCGATCAACTTGGTTATATTCAGCCTGCCCATTAGGGTTGCCACCTCATGCCTTTAAAATGGAACACATTCTAATTACACAGGTTCTGTGGCTGATTAAGGTGGTAATTAAACTCACTTGGTGCCTTATCTGCATTAAATTATCCTCAGAACTTTTGTAAGGCTCGATTCACATCTATACATTTTTCTTTTCAGCTCTTTTGCAGTGCTTTTTGCTGTGCTTTCTGTGTTCTTTTACGACAATTTTACAGCAAAGTTGCCACGATTTGCGTTTTAAAAAAAAAATGCAAAACGCGGTAAAAACGCAGCACTTGCATTTTTCTTGCATGCCCATTGAAGTCTATTACATGCAAGACGCTGCATTTTTCAAGAAAAAAAAGTCCCCAACCCTTTCCAAAAATGCAAAGGCACAAAAATGCATTGATTTGAGCATGTTCCATAGGAACCCATGTTAAAAAAATTCCCTGCATTTCTGCAAAATGCATCAAAAAATGCATTAGTGTGAATGGAGCCTAAGGCTGGGTTCACACTAGTCCAACACGACAATGATCAGACTTTGATCCTACTTTGCTCTGCAACATGTGTCCTATGCCGGTCCTGCATCAGACCTACATCAGTCCGACTTATGCGAAGAGGGATCCGACTTTTATCCTGGCACCTTGTGCTCTAAGGATCTTGAAGGGGAACCCATATCAAATTAAAAAAAAATAGCATGGGTTCCCTCTCAATGAGCATACAAGGCACTTTGGTCTGGTATGGATTTTAAGGGGAGCCCCCCACACCAAAAAAGGCATGGGGGCCACCCCAAAATCCATACCAGACCCTTATCCGAGCACACAGCCCGGCTGGTCTGGAAAGGGGGTGGGGACGAGCGATTGCTCCCCCCCCTGGACCATACCAGGCTGCGTGCCCTCAACATGGGAGGGTGGGTGCTTTGGGGCAGTGGGGGCCCCCTCACCCCAAAGCACCTTGTCCCCATGCTGATGAGGACAAGGGCCTTTTGCCGATAACACTGGCTGGTGGTTGTCGGGGTCTGCGGGCAGGGGGCGTCTTCTCCCTCTCCAGCTCTTCTCCCTCCTCCGGCGTCTTCTTTCTTCTGCTCTTTTGCGGGGTCTTCTTTCTTTTAAGGGGTCTTCTTTCTTCTGCTCTTTTTCTCTGCGCTGCATTCTGCTCTTTTGCCTGATCTTCCCCGCTGTCTTCTCCCTCTGTTCTTCCTCTGTTATTCTTCCGATGTTGACTAGACGTGGTCCCCCGCACTAATGCTCTCTCCGTGCTGTGCGTTGACTTATATTGGCATGGTGCGGGGCCACCCGCTGACATCATCCAGAGGCCCCGCCCCTTATGACATCACCACCTGGGGCATGATGGGGCGTGGGGTGGGGGGCCGGGATCTGGGGGCCCTCTTGTTAAAGGGGGCTTCCAGATTCTTATAAGTCCCGTGCCCACAGACCCAGACAACTACCGGCCAGGGTTGTCGGAAAGAAGCCCTTGTCCTCATCAACATGGGGACAAGGTACTTTGGGGTGGGGGGCGCAGGCCCCCCCTGCCCCAAAGCCCCCCCCCATGTTGAGGGCACACAGTCTAGTATGGTTCAGGAGGGGGAGAGCACTCGCTCCTAACCACCCTCTTTCCTGACCTGCTCGGGTAAGGGTCTGGTGTGGATTTTGGGGGGGGGGCCCCATGCCGCTTTTTTGGTGTGGGGGGTTCCCCTTAAAATCCATACCAGACCGAAGGGCCTGGTATTCTCTTGGAGGGGGAACCCATGTCATTTTTTTTTTTATTTGGCGTGGAGTTCCCCTTCAAGATCCTCAGTCACATTCCAAAGTCGGATCAGTTAAGACAATGATCCGACTTTTATCCGACTTCAATGTTATTCAAATGGCTGAAGTAGGATCAAAGTTGGACAAAAGTAGTCCAGGAACCTTTTTCAAAGTTAGTCCGACTTGTGTCGGACCAGTTAAGACAGCTTTCATAGAGAATCATTGATTTGACGTGTGCTCCTAATGTCGGTCCAAGAATCAGAGTAGTGTGAACCCAGCCTCATTCATATGTGTTTGGGTTTAAGCCTGCATTCACATAGGGGCGACCCGACTTCGGCGCGACTTCGCTTGGCGATTTCAGCAGGACTTTCAGTGCGACTTCAAGGACCTCAGGCGACTTTACAACACGACTTTTGCCAGGCGACTTTGCCTTGACCAATCAGAGAAGGGAGGGATGGGGCTACCTAAAAATAAATTCTATTCTTTTAACTGTAAAGTCTCTTCCATATAGATGGGAATCCGACTTGGAGGCGACTTCTATTGAATCCTATGGGCACATGTCGGATAGATGTCGCCTAGAAGTAGTACAGGAACCTTTTTAGAAGTCGCCTTGAAGTCAGAGCGACTTCAGTCGTGTATATTAAGACAGCTGCCATTCATTTCAATGGGATTTCAAATGTCAAGCGACTTGGGGCGACTTGAGGCAACTCAAGTCGGATCGCAAGTCGCCCCTGTGTGAACGGGCACTGAAGGGATGAGGAGGCAACCCTACTGCCCATAAATGGTTCCTGCTGAACTGGCCGGGATTCAAACTGTCTATGGCTGGCCTAAGTTTCTTTGTGGTTGCAATACTTCGTAGGTTGAAATGCAAAAAAATAATAAATGCACATTCTTGCTTTTTGTATTTAATATTATTATTATTATTTATTTTTAAAAAAAATAGAAAATAGCCTTTAAACTAATTGAGGTATTTGATGGGATTATTTTTCCCATCCGCAGATGCCCTGAGAAGGCTGCAGCCCTCAGCAAATGCCTTCTTTGCCTTCCCTAGGACCAGCCTGTTTCTGTATTCCTTCAGCAGCTTCCTCCCAGCACGCTCCCTCTTGAGATTCCCCCCAACCTGGTAGACCCGCACTCGCCTCTGCTAGATCCAGAATATTTCCTATGCTTCCCACATTGTTGCACATTATACACTGAATATTGGCAAAAAGCCTCCTTACCAAATGTGACAGATTGCTTTTAGAGGAAAAGCAATGTCTCAGATTTACTGTACTTTACAAAGAACTTTTTTAAGATTATTCTCATGCGCAGGCAACAACTGGGATCCATATTTCTCGCCATCTGTTACAATGATGCCCTCTAGAATCTGTCGAACAAGAAATTCATTCCGCAGAATTCCTACCCCGCCGAACGTGCCTTGTGCGTTAACCTCCTCGTGTCATAACAGCACAGCCAATATCGCCGTAAATGTCGGTGTGTTAAACCAAACAACAGACCGTTTAAATGGATTTACCTATTTAAACTGCCACTTTTCGCAACAGGCGCCTTTCCAAACCCCTGGCAATGTCGCCCCAGGAAAACCGCGGCGGAGAATTAGCCGACCTCGGTGCTAATGAGCCTCGTTCTTTGTAATTTGCATACAAATATTTGGTGGTATTCCTATTTAATTTTATGTACATAATCATAAAAGGTTGCATAAATATTTAGTGTGGCCTATTTACAATTCATGCGATACGCTGAGTTAGCATTAATTTTGCACAATGGTTACATAAAAACCGCCATTATACGCAGAACCAAATTATATTTTGTTTCCGTAGCCAATCAATACTCGTTAGTTTTATTCACGGTTCCGCGTCTGAGTTGCTGATTCCTCCCTCTGACATTTTCGGCGTTTTATGGGTTGAATTCTTTATTCTTTCGGTTCCGGGTTTTTATGGGATTGCACTTTTACATAAATGTTTGTAGTAAACCTGTCACTAAATAGAAAAGCAGATTTTAATTATAGAAGACAGGACTAATTGAAGAGCAGCATATCGCTTTAAATTTTTTTGGTATGTAAATGAGCTTAACCACTTGCTTACTGGGCACTTAAACCCCCTTCCTGCCCAGGCCAATTTTCAGCTTTCAGCACTGTCACACTTTGAATCACAATTGCGCGGTCATGCAGCCCTGTACAAAAATGAAATTTTTATAATTTTTTCACACAAATAGAGCTTTCTTTTGGTGGTATTTAATCCCCATTGAGAGTTTTATTTTTTGCTAAAAAAAAACAAAAAAAGCAGTTTCATAGTTTGTTATAAAATTTTGAAAACAGGTAATTTTTCTCTTTCATTGATGTGCGCTGATGAGGCTGCACTGATGGGCACTTATAAGGCGGCACTGATATGTGGCACTGATGGGCACTGAGAGGTGGCACTGATGGGAGGCATTGACGGGTGGCACTAATGGGCAGCACTGACCGGCACTGATAGGTGGCACTGAAGGACAATGATAGGTGGCACTGATGATGAGGCATTGATGGGCATTGATTGGCAGCACTGGTTGATAGGTGGCACTGTTGGGCAAAGGTAGGTGGCACTGTGGGCACTGGTAGGTGGCACTGGTGGGTAGTGATAGGTGGCACTGGTGGGCACAGAGGCAGTCACAGCTCTCTGTGTGAGGGACAGAAGTCAATGATCGGCTTTTTTTTCCCCTCACGCTGATAGCATGAGGGAGAAACAAAAAAGATTACTGATCTTCTGTTTACATCATGTGATCAGCTGTCATTGGCTGACAGCTGATCACGTGGTAAGGGGCCGGGATCGGCCCCTCACTCTGATCTGTGATCAACCGAGTATCATAGACTTGGTGATCACAGAGCGCGCCCCGCAGGGGTGTGCAGGCAGCTCATGCACAGGAGGACGTCACATGACGGCCTCCCAGCAATTAAGGTCTGTGCTGTAGCTGTCATTCGGCTATAGCGCGGCCTGGAACTGGTTAAAGGAGAAGTACAGCCAAAGCTTGTTTGGCTGTTCTTCTCCTATGAATCACAGGCATGCAATTCCTTCTGCACTCCTGTGACCCGTTTTCAGCAGACAGTAGGCTGATGTCACAGAGCCGGTCCAGGATAGGGCAAGATTGTGACAATGAAGTCGGGATCCGCCCACAACTCTGGACCGGCACTCGGCTCTACTGAGAACCTGAGCCAGAAGTTCCCGCCCCCTCCACAGCTCAACGCTCCAGTGAGGGCTCCAAGGGGGGCAGAGCAGAGAGCCCGGTGACTGATCTCCAGCTCTTTGCTCACCAAGCTCTTAGCACCGAGCGATCAGCAGTCTTTGATCACTCGGTTCTCTGTCATTCAGTACACTCAGTATTTTTTTGCAAGAAATTTACTTAGACCCCCAAACATTATATATTTTTTTCTAGCAGAGGTCCTAGGGAATAAATTGGTTTTGCAATTTTTTTATGTCACACGGTATTTGTGTAACAGATCTTCAAATGCAATTTTTTGGGGAAAAATACACTTTTTTTGAATTTCAATGCAAACAATCACAATACATAACCCAATTTTTTGTCAAATATAAAAGATGATGTTATGGCGAGTAAATAAATACCAAACATGTCACACTTTAAAATGCGAACGACCGTGCAACGGTGACAAACAACGTACATTTTACTACGCTTTAAAAGCCTTTACAGGTTACCACTTTAGATTTACACAGGAGGTCTGGTGCTAGAATTACTACCCCTGATCTGAAGTTTGCACTGATACCTCACATGTTTAGGACGAACGCGGTTTGCATGCGGGACTGACACGCGCATTTGGGGGCACTTTACATTTTTTTTATCAGTTTTTAATAATTATTAATTAATTCATTTATTTTTTTGTTTACACTGTTGCTTTCAAAAATATATTTTTTTCACTTTTATTGCCGTCACAAGGAATGTAAACATCCTTGTGACGGCAACAGGCATGTGACAGGTACTCTGTATGGAAAGATCTGGGGTCTAGAAGACCCCCACATCCCTACTCTGCCCTTACAAGCATTCAAAACGCCAAAATCTGTGTTTTTGAATGCTTTTGTTTTTTTTAGAAATGGCGCCCTTGACATGGGGGTAAATTGAAAGTGATGTCAGGTCATCGTTTCCGGGTTACTATAGCGGAGACTATAGCTTTGTTCCGCTTTCTGCGCCGACTGGTTGCTTGGGTTGGGAGAGCCGGAGCAAGCCGCAGAAGGCATCAGGAAAGGGGGGGATGTCCACCCCCCCCCCCCCCGGGCCGCTCACCGAAACTGTAAAATAACAGTTGGATGGGGCTGTTCATATGCCATGGCTGCGACACCTTACTTCGTGGCCATGGCATTTTTAACTTGGGTTGCAGAGTTTGACAGGTGTCACCAATTGTCAAACTCTCTCATTGAGGTCAATTGGGCCCATGCTGCAGCCGCATGCATTGCACATGATTGCGGTGTGGTAGTGTGGCATTATAGGGTTAAATCAGTAAGGAGGAGATATATTGCCTCCTTGCCTCTGTCAAATGCACTGGAAAGCGATTCGAGCACAAATCGATCTTTAGAGGGTGAGTGTGAAAGAGCTCTTAGGTGCTCCCATCTACCATTGTGCATTGCAGCTCCTCTTGGAAGGATTGGAACCCTTCATTAAAGGCACAGCAAGTGTGCAGAGCCCGGGAATGCAAATATCTCACCAATAGAGCCCCGAAGAGAAATGTGCTTTAATCTTCGGTTCACACCTATGCGGTTTTTTACCGCGTTTTGCAGTTTGCAGCAACGCACTACAGTCCATTTAACATGGTTTCCTATGGATGTAGTTCACATCTGTGCAGTTTACAGGGTTGCATTTTTTTGGAAAGGGTCGGGGACTTTTTTTTCTCACTGCAGTTTGCATTTTGCATGCAATAGACTTCAATGGAGCTGCACCAGAAGCGCCAGTGTTGTTTTTTTTTATGCATTTTACCGCGATTTGCGGTTTTAAATCTACGTAGCAACAAATTTTCCCGCCAAGAAAAAAACATAAAAAAACACGAATCGCTGGAAAATTGCATGAAAAAACACGGTAAAATACTGTAAAAACTGGGAAAAAGAACGCAGAAAGCGCAGCCACATAGGTGTGAACCTAAACTAACTCTTCAGTATCTAATAAAAATGAAATAATAGTTCATGCATTGCTATGCGTTGTGGCGACACATTTTATGAAGTTAATTGGGCATCTGAATGGGCCTTAAAAGGCAGTCCACGAGCTCTGGTCACTTGAATAGTGAGGCTGGGTTCACACCAATGCAAATTGGATGCTGCTTACACCTAGAGTTGCCAGCTCATCCCTTTAAACCCGAACACATATGGATTGCACAGGTTCTTAGGCTAATTTAACCACTTCCTTACTGGGCACTTAAACCCCCCTCCTGCCCAGACCAATTTTCAGCTTTCAGTGTGCTCACACTTTGAATGACAATTACTCAGTCATGCAACGTTGTACCCATATGAAATTTGCGTCCTTTTTTTCACACAAATAGAGCTTTCTTTTGGTGGTATTTAATCAACGCTGGGTTTTTTATTTTTTGCACTATAATTAAAAAAAGACCGAAAATTTTGAAAAAAAACAAATTTTTCTTAATTTTTGTTATAAAATTTTGCAAATTAGTAATTTATCTTCATAAATTTTGGTCAAAATTTATAATGCTACATATCATTGGTAAAAATAACCCAAATTAGTGTATATTATTTGGTCTTTGTGAAAGTTAGAGAGTCTACAACCTATGGTGCAAATCACTGAAAATTGATCACACCTGATGTACTGACGGCCTATCTCATTTCATGAGACCCTAAAAAGCCAGCAAAGTACAAATACCCCCCAAATGACCCCTTTTTGGAAAGTAGACATTCCAAGGTATCTAGTAAGTGGCATGGTGAGTTTTATGAAGTTGTCATTTTTTCCCACAATTCTTTGCAAAATGAAAATTTTTTTTAATTTTTTTTTTTTTTTTTACAAAATTGTCATTGTAACAGGTTATTCTCTCACATGGCATATGCATACCTCAAATGACACCCCAAAACACATTCTACTACTTCTCCTGAGTATGGTGATACCACATGTGTGGGACATTTTTACAGCCTGGACACATACAGAGGCTCAACATTGAACTAGCACCTTCAGGCGTTTTCGAAGCATAAATTACACATCTCATTTTTCGACCACCTATTACAATTCTGAAAGCCCTGGAGCACCAGGACAATGGAAACGCCCACAAAATGACCCCATTTTGGAAAGCTAACACCCCAACGTATAATCTATGAGGCATGATGAGTCTTTTGAACGGTTCATTTTTTTCCAGAAGTTTTTGGAAA
>BLSH010523653.1:497048-508609 GCA_018402905.1 Glandirana rugosa
GTGGCGTGGATACACTTGACCTGTGTAACTTTTGTTACACAAAAGTTCACAGTACGCTTAACCTACGCCACATTCATCTCAACGGTGGAGTAGGGAAATTTGGGCTTGTGTATACTTAATGTACCCAAGACACCGACTAATTCCACCACTAATTTGAGTGAACCACGGAGTAGACGTAATTGGACATGTCTAGGCGCGATATCGGCTTTCTGCCGATGTCGCGCCTAGAGTTAGAGGCCCTGCTGCAGTTATCTGCAGGCGGGGAAACGCGCGAGGGTCGGGCGTTAGCGCCCGCGCGTCGTCCGTCTTAGACACTAGCGATTGCGGGCTGGGAGCGCGCAAAGGGGCGGACGTCTATTGACGTCGTCCCGGAGATTGAGATCCGCGCTGTAGCCGTCTTTCGGCTATAGCGCGGATCTGTACAGGTTAATGCAGATGAGGCACCAAGTGAGTTTAATCACCACCTTAATCAGCCACAGAACCCATGTAATTCATATGTGTTCGGGTTTAAAGGGATGAGGTGGCAACTCTACTTACACCGCATCCAATTCGCATGACACTTGAAAACACATTGTTTTCAATGTGTCCAGTTCACATAGGTGCGGTGCATTTGCACTCGGCATTGCACAGAAAACGTGTGCGGCTCTGTGCAATTCGGTGCGAATTCCCAGCCTTTTAAGTTCAATTGTAACGCATCTAACACGGAGATGCACTCCGCACTGAACGGGGATATTTTCCCTGCTCGCGGCTCCTCCCTCCTCCGCAGCTGCTGCACTGTGAGAACAGACAGGAGCTACCGAACGGCGGCTCCGCCCCTTGTCGGCGGCAGACAGGCTGGAATTTGCACCGGACTGCTGTGAATCCAGCCTGAGACTTGCAATCTGGGACAGTTATATCGTTGGCTGGTGCAGGTAGAAAGAAGAATTTCCTCAGGTTCCTCTTCCTCTGACTATATAGTGTTAGCTCTGCATTGGTGATTTTTTTAGCCCAACTTCACTTCCGTTCTACAAAAGAAAGAAATGTTCCAATTGCTGTATCTCCTCATAACACACCTCCATCCCTAATTGTGCAACAAAAACAAACATTAGCCCCATGGGACTTTAAATGAGGTATGTATGAGATAAACAAAATTAGTAGAAATATGCATTTTATTTTGGATGTAGACATTGTAACAAAGTAATGCATGGGCATATGAAAATACCCATAGGGTAATGCAGTATAGCATGTGACAACCAAAAATATGTATATACATGTTACATTCCATAAGGATATTAAAAGGTATATTGTATACAATAGCATCTTATACTTGACGCGTTTCGCGAGATCAACTCGCTTCTTCAGAAGTGGATGCAGAGTATCTACAAAACAATTGAAATGAGATGTAACATACAATTTCGGAAATTTGTGAGAAAAATGAAGGACAAGATGCCTCTGAAAGAGGCCTCCCATACTTACAAATGGGTTGGTTGACTCCAGGAGACTGGCTCCCCAAAGGGGCAACAGCAGACAAAGCTCTGCCCGGGAGCTGATGGGGCGGAGCCAGCAGCACCCCCGAAGACCCAGCAGAGGACAGGCACGGCAAGAGACACGGCAACTTCACTTACGTTCCATTCTCACTATTGCGACTTGTCATGCAACTTGCAATGGGAAGTCACATGACAAGTTAGAAACCATGTATTTCCATGGCCACCGTTCTGATTGCTGCAACTCCAAAAGAGGTTCCTGCTCTACTGTGATGTGACTTTCGTGTGACTTGAAACCATAACTTGCATTTAAGTTGCATGACAATCGCACTGGAAATCGTGCGACTTTGGAGTCACACTAGTGAGAATGGAGCCTAAAGGTGGATCTGAAGTCATAAAAAATTAAAAACATGCTTCTTTATTTCAGAAGAGACGTCCAATGGAGAACAGCTCCAGTTTATAGAGACCCTGTTGTCCCTAACCATTCATTTAAACAATCTTTCCATAAGATTATATGTGTGTCTCATGTATTTTATGTATAATCAATATCTGTAAAAGCCTCTTTTGTGTAGATGTCCAAAAGCCCTGAGACTGCTGGGTGTCACCACCTTGAATGTGATGTCAGCAGCCCCAACAGACCCAGAGCCAGTGGCGGCCCGTCCATTAGGGGTGCAGGGTCGCCGCTCCCCTGATCCGTTCGTCCGGCCCCTAATCTACATGAGGGGCACTAGACTCATGGATTCCAATGGGGTTTTTTTTTTTAGAAGCACGTGATAAGTGCCTGAGGCTCTAATTGGCTTAAAAAAGTGGTGGGTTCTGGGCACAGAGCACTGCGCCCTGAGCCCACCCAGTTGTGTGATGATAGTGAATTAATATTCGCTAATTTCTCCCTGATTCTCCTCCCGGGCCAATCAGGAAGCGGGTCGACCTGATTGGACGAGAGGAGAAGCGATTGTATTGGACGCAGAGGAAAGAAGGAGGGAAGCTGCCGCCATGGAGGAGGAGGAGGGTGAGCAAAAAGGAGCCAAAGCTGCTAGATGGGGGGAGTGCGGGGCTGGTGGGGGGATGGACCGACCGACCTGGGGGGTGTTGGGGTGGCGACAGGTGTCTTGTATGTCGCGCCCCCCCTCCCAAAATATACAGCACCAGCCGCCAATGCTCAGAGCTGTCACTCAAGTGACCCTCTATAGTATTTTCCCTTTGCTCCTCTCCCAGAAGCTACATAAACAGCAATGTAAAGAGGGGTGGAAGAGCTGGGCCAGCACTGACGGTAATTAGACACTCCCATAAGAGAAGAGTGCAATAACATGCAAGGAGGGATGAGGTTGTGTTAGGGAATAACTCTCTCTGGAGTAGTCAAATTCTCTAGCAAGTTCAGAGGCACTTTTCAAAACCATTTAAAAAATCAGTTTACATAAAGACAAACACGGCAACCATCCTTGAGATTTCTTTTTACCTGCAATGTTATATGTCGGTGACAGGGCCTCTTTACCAGATTGAAGATTATTGAACCTGCTGCAGCCATACAAACAAGCACATGGACAGACTTCAGGGTATTTTGTGGTCAGAAGGCAGTTGACTGACAGTCCTGCATTGTATGTGATGACATCACAATTGGGACCTCCAGCCGCAGTGCTGGCGGTCCCATGAAAGGAGGCGAGGGATGAAGTAAACGTGATTTTTACTAATACCCCAAGAATTAACCCTTGCAGTCAGGGTGGATTTCATTTAAATGAACTCTTTTTACACCACGATGTTGAAAGAGCAACTGACATCTCTGTCCCGCAGCAGCTCCTCCTCTGACCCACTGGTGACTCACCGACAGTCCCATTCACTTTAATGGGACGGCTGGTGATGTGGCAGTGACACAACAAGGTGAGGGACGTGGCGGCAGCAGGTGAGTGGATGCCCGCTAACAGACGCTGCCATGATGGATCTGAAATGTCAGGTGCTCTTTAAATGTAAGGACTTATTCTTGCTGGTAGTTAGAATCTTTAATATTTGCAAACAAAATAAAGGTATCCTATTTAGAATAATAAGCTGTCAGGTTAGTAAAACAGCGATATCAGAACCGATTCAATCATACAGTTTGTAGTGTACATAGATTTGCAAAACAATGGGATAAAGGAATATTCCTGAACTTTGTTTTATCTCATGGTTACTGTAAAAGTTTGTGAATGCATCAATGCAGTGCATGTTATCGCAGCTTGTAGAGCTTGGATTCATTGAATGAGTTTACCAATAATGTAAATATTGCAGAGTATACAGCCTCATGCTACATCACTAAGCTCCATTTCATGCTGAATAAACTAAATTATTATATTTTAAATAGAAAACTATCTTTAGATAGATTTTTACTCCAAAAACATTTTATTAAAATAATAAAAAAATAAAAAAAATCTGATTTAAATAAAAAAAATGAGATTTTTAATTTTCTTTTTTTTTTTAAATCATTGATTTTTATCCACCCGGCTTGCAGTGCAGAGAGAGCCTACCTACCACAAGGGTAGATTTTTTTGAATTCCCGTAGTTCAGCTTTGAAGCAGATAGAGATATTTGTAGCAACTGAACCTAGGACCCGGTGCTGTAAATCAAGAGAGATAATCGCTAAGCCAGTGTCCTGCCCTAAAATTTCACATTCAGGCCGCACTCTTGCCTCAAGAGCTCATATTCCCCCGCTGCTTTTTTTTCCTCTCCTGGAAATGGCAGTTTTACAAGTGTAAGCTCCAGCAGAGGGAGAATCTCTTCTCCAGCCGAGATAAGGGCTTTGTCTTCAGAAAGCTGTCTTGTCCAGGGATATTTACAGGCGCCATAAATGTCCATCCAGCAGGAATCAATCAACTTGCTTAAGTCTATTGACCGGATTCTCTGGGAGCTCCTGGCAGTGGAGTTAAAATTCTGCGGCAGGCGACAGTAAATCATCGCACTGTGGCAATTATTGCCGACTTGTTCTGCGCTTTACTGGGCTGTGCTCCTCTCCTATGCCACTCCGCATTTTAGGTGTATGGACTCTTAAAGTTACACAGGTGGAAATCAAAGCAAACCTAGCATCAGATTTTACATTATGGGATTTACTAAAACTGGGGCACTCAGAATCTGGTGCAGCTGTGCATGGTAGCCAATCAGCTTCTAACTTCAGCTTCTTCAATTAACTAGTTCTGGACCGCCCACCGCACATTTACTGCGGCAGTGAGTCCCGGCTGTGCGACACAACTTACCTGTACGTTGTTCCTTTCTTCCAGGTCTGGGGCGCGTGCCACCGGCGACCAACTCCCGCTGTGATTGGACACAGTGGGAGCCAATCAGCGGGACATCGTGTCCGCCGGGACCCACCAATCGTTGACAGATGAGGCAGAACGGCGGTCTGCTGATATAAAGGCAGACCGCCGTTCTTTCAGAGAGGAAAATGGAGATCTTGTGTTTCTGCTAAGCCGAAACACAGATCTCTGTTTTCCTCCTGTTAAGTCACCCCCCATACAGTTAGAAAGCACTCCTTAGGGGCACATTTAACCCTTTGATCACCCCTGATGTGTAACCCTTTCCCTGCCAGTGTCATTAGTACAGTGACAGTGCATTTTTTTTAGCACTGATCACTGTATTGGTGTCACTGGTCCCGAAAAAGTGTCACTTAGTGTCCGATTTGTCTGCCGCAATGTCACAGTCCCGCTAAAAATCGCTGATTGCTGTCATTACTAGTAAAAATAAAAATGCTATAAAAATATCCCATAGTTTGTAAACGAGATACCTTTTGTGCAAACCAATCAATATACGCTTAATGGGATTTTTTTTTTACCAAAAATATGCAGCAGAATAGACATTGGCTGACTGTCAGTGACCGGCTCTCTGCTCTGCCCCTCCAGCACTCACCGGAGTGCTGTAGAGGGGGTGGGAGTGGCTGGCTCAGGCTCTCAGTGCTGTGCTGAGAGGCTGAGCCAGCTGCCAGTCCAGGCATATGGGTGAACCCTGACAGTATTGTCAGAATACATCCAGAGACTGGAGCGGCTCGGTGACTAATTCTCCAACAGTTCAACCCCTGCAACATCCCTCCCTCACCGGTGCAGGCATCTGCTCCAAGGCTTCTTCAGAGATCCTGAATTGGCTGGTGTAGGACGAGGTCTTTCATGCCAACATACTGGCATTTTTTTGGGAAACAAAACATTATATATTTTCTGAAAGCAGACACCCTAGAGAATAAAATAGTAGTAGTTCTATAGTTCTTTTATGTCACATGATATTACCGCAAAGGTCTAGGAAACGCAACATTTCCGTAAAAAACACACTTAAGTGAATTTTAGGGCAAACAAATGCAATAAACTACCCAAATGTTTGGTAAAATGTAAAAGACGAGATCGCACCGAGAAAATGCAAACCCAGCATGTTGCACCTTAGCTTTGTGTGCTCCCCTGAAATGGTGACAGACTTCAGTACCCTACATTTTCTATAGGCAATGCTTGAAAAGCCCCCTATAGGTCATCGGTTTAGTATTATGGAGGAGGTCTTGTGCTAGAATTATTGCTCTCACTCCGGCATGCGCGGCGATATGTAACATGCGTATCACAATCTATGTGTACATGCTCCTGACGCATGCGTTTACGTTTGTATGTGCGTATATGTGGGGGGGGGCTCAAAATTTGTGGTGGGGGGGTTTATGTGCTTGGGTGTTTATATTTTTGCAAAAAAAAAGTTTACTGAATTTGTTTTTTTTTCATCACACCTCTCAGCTAGCTGTACTGCCTGCCTTTTATATTATTTTACCAGGTTAACACCTAGCGGATCTGAAATTGACAGATGCTGGAGATTGTTTTGTTATCCCTGCTAATTGCTTCTCATCCCATTGCTGTTTAACCATTTCCCAACCAGCCGCCGCACTTATACTGCGGCAAGGTGACTCGATACAGCGAATCACCGTAGCTGTACGTCGGCCCGTGCACCCGCTCTTATGGGCTCTCACACGCGCTCCCATTGGCCAGCTAATCAGCGGGTGGAGTGGACTCGATGTCTATCGGCCACCCGCGATCATTCCCCGCAGTGACAGAATGGGGATCTGCCTGTGTAAACAAAACAGATCTCCGTTCTGACAGGGAAGATCACACAGATCCTGTCTTTCTGCTATGCAGGAATACAAATCTGTGTGTTATCCCAGGCAGCCCATCCCCCATACAGCTAGAAAACACAAACAGGGAAGACATTTAACCCCTTGATCACCCCCGATGTTAACCCCTTCCCTGCCAGTGTCATTAGTACAATAACAGTGCATATTTTTAGCACTGATCGCTGGAATAATGTCACTGGTTCCCAAAAAAATGTCAGTTAGGTGTCCGATCTGTCCGCCGCAATGTCGCAGTCCCCGCTAAAAATCGCTGATCGCCGCCATTACTAGTAAAAATAAATATATAAAATAATAAATAAAAATGCTATAAATCTATCCCCTATTTTGTAGATGCGATAAATTTTGCGCAAACCAATCTATATACGGTTATTGGGATTTTATTTTGTTTGGATACAACATAGCATGACCGCACAATTGTCAGTTAAAGCAACGCAGGGCCGTATTGCAAAAAATGGCCTGGTCAGGAAGGGGGTAAATCCTTCTGGTCCTTAAAGAACTTAAAGAAAGGAACTTCAGTCATTTTTTTTCATCTTTCCATCTATTAAATCTTCTGCCCTTGTTGTTTTAACTTTGGATAGTAAAACATTTTTTTTTCTGCCAGTAAATACCTTATACAGCCCACTTCCTGTTTCTTGTCTGGTAAAAAGCCTCAGCGTTTGACATCATGCACAGCTCCCTGCCAGGAAGGGAGGGGGAATGAGTCATAAGAGGGCCTATGAAAGCTGCAGAGCTGGAGGTGTGTCTCTGTGTGTCTGCTTAAATCCAGGAAGTGAACAGTCAGCAGCTTCAGTTGCCCACAGTTAAAATGGCTGCAGCCATACTTAGTGGAGGGAGATTTCTGCAGCATATTTGGCAAGTACAGAATCACAGTATATTTAAACTAATATGCAAAGTGGTTGGAGGGAAGCTTCAGAATGGCAAAGATGCTTTTCATTACAAATTATGTGAGCAGACTGCAGTTCCTCTTTAAAGTGTTACTAAACTCACAACAGTATAATCAGTCTGTATATGCAGAATAGTATGCTTGTTATACTCACTGTCGAATTTAAGGGGTTAATCCTATGTATTGTGTAAAAAGGCTGTTTGATCCTGTATGGCCAGATACTTCCTTCTTGCACTGTCTGTGTGTAAGGCCATACTACATGCAGGCAGGGTTGTAAGTTTGCACATGCTCTGTTCGGTCTCTTATGCTGTGTTGGGGATTTCCTGTTTCAGTTGAGTTTTTCAGGTCACATGGTATTTACATCACACATGTGGGTGTGTATACAAATTCTAACTGACTGCCCAGACCCTCCCTCCTCCTCCACGCCCAGTAACTAAAACAAGAACACAGTGGGTTAAAGTGGTTGTAAATCTCTGAAATGGAAAATGAACAAAGCATATCCCTTTATAGCAGGGATAAGCAATTAGCGGACCTCCAGCTGTTGCAAAACTACAAGTCCCATCATGCCTCTGCCTCTGAGTGTCATGCTTGCTATGCCTCATGAGACTTGTAGTTCTGCAACATCTGGAGGTCCGCTAATTGCATATCCCTGCTCTATAGTGTGTACTTGCCTCAATCCAAAGCACTGTCTGTTGTCTCCTTTCTCTGCTATCTGTCATTTCTGACAGGTTATGAGGGCTCCAATGGATCCATGGGAACAGGGAAGGGAGCTCCAGCACACAGCCTGTGATTGACCACCTCAGCTGTGCATGTTTCCCTTTCCCATGTTAATTACAGGCTGTGTGCTGGAGCTCCCCACCCCCCTGGATCCCTTTGACTTGGCATAACCTGACTCATACAGATAGCAGAGGAAGGAGACAGCAGACAGAAGTGGCACTTGGATTGAGGTAAGTAGCCACTATAGAAGGATATGCTTTGTTCATTCTTCATTTTAGAGGTTTACAAATGCTTTTAAGCTAAATATGATGTTTTTTTTTTATAAATCTCTGATATTACCCTTTTGCTGGCAGCAGGTGGCCGGTGCAAAGCTGCTTCTCAAGGACTTCAAATGGCTTCTTTACTGCTGAGCTGTGAATACAAATCAAGATATCACAACTCTAGGATACACAGCTACTGTAAATGAGTCAAATTCAATAACTTAGATGACCCCCCAGTGCCCTCTGGATCTTCAGTCTGTAAGTATAAAGCTAGTGCTAGGCTTCCTTATTAGACAGCCCAGCATGCATATCAATTTAGGTGGACTGGGGTTTTAAGATAAGCAACACTATTCAGTTATCTTTGAGTAATCCAATACTTAGGAAAACCTTAAAGGAACGGTTCATAGGCATAGTTTTGGGTTCAAGTCTACAAAACCGCTGATTACACCAACTTTGTTGCTGAAATAAAAGATGTAAAAAAGCATTGCTTGGAAAAGAAGTGAGTTGTCAGTTGCCTGTTCTGCTTCTCAATTCTCCTTTGCAGAGCAATGGCCTCTTCACATTACAAACTCCCAGATGTTCTTTGCCTGGTCCCTCTGTGCTTCTGATTAAAAGAGCTGCGCTACTAAAAAAGCAGTAATACTCACAGAAATGTTGAAAGTATCCATGCAGTTTTCCCTATTAAGAGTACAGTAGTGTAGTGCAGATAAAAAGTGATGTGCAGAATTAAGGTGCCCGGGAAGACGTCACTTGTGACGAAACGCATAGGGCAGAGCGACGTGCTGATGTCATCGCGTGTTTTGTTTTTGCTGTATGTCGGCCGCCGAGAAATTTTTAAGCGCTACACTTATTCTGTTGATGTGAGTGCAACCTAAATGTTAAAATAAAGCTTACAAAAGGGTTCTACACTGTGCAGAGCTTTTTTCTTTATGTTCTAATGATGAGTCTATGGGGATGATGCTGAGGTGACCATTACAGTCCAAACCCTGGCCGGGTAGTTCGGCCACATGCTCTGCTGACCCCTCTTTAATTAGAGGGCCTTATGAAGTTGGTGAGCCTGCATTCTTTACTAAGGTGGTGGTGTCACGGTTTGGATGCTGCAATGGCGACACGTTCACTGTTTACGCAGCTTTTTTTGAACACTTATGAAGTGGACCTTCATTTTGCACATCATTTTTTTATTTATTTTGTGTAGATATCTCTTAATAGGGAAAATTGCATGGACACTTACAACATTTCTGTAAGTAAGTATCAGTTTTTAGTAGCACAATATGCCTCCTCATTGTCTGTCAAATGTACTCTGAAGAGTGATCCAAATGCTGACTGCTCTTCAGGGAGCAAAGCACATCTGAACAAGCCCTTCATTTTTTATTTTTTTAATTGTATTTGTTTATTTTCAAAAATTTTTTAACTGCCCCGTTGGGGGGCTTTAGGGAAATATCAGGGGTCTAAACAGACCCCTGATTTCTGGCTTTTGAGACAGAGAAAGGGACTGAGGACAGAGACTCCCCAGTCCCTTTCTCTGCAGCCTCAGCTGCACTGGGCAGTGAGTGAATTGGAAGTGCTTTGTGCTGAACACCTTCCTGTTCATTCACAAACTGAAGCATAGTGAACACAGTTTGCTATGTTTCCTTAATGCATGGGCACAGGAGCAATCAGCACTAATCGCTCACTGTGTTCGTTCAGGAAAGGAAGGGGCAGGTAAATGGCATATTAACTGGTCTCTTTCCCTGCTCTCCATCCTGAAACAATCCCTGTGCCCCAAAGCTACTGGCGGGAGAGGAGAGGAGGGAAGCCAGCAGCACTGCTGGGGAGGAGGGCACACAAGCGGGCCCTGGGCTGTGGATGGGAATGGCAGATTCTAAAGCCAATCCCCCTGCAGCGCAGCTGGTGGGAGAAAGCCAGCAACACTACAGAGGGATCCACAAATGTCACAAAGCAGTACAGCTTGCCACTTTGCTCGGCAGCTGCACAGGCCCCCCTTTTGGAATGATGTGGCCTGCGCCCAGTACAGGAGGGCCAGCTGTACTGCCTTTTTAGCGGTCCAGAGTGCAAGTATTGGACAGTCCCATGCCTGCAGCTTTAAATAGAGGGAAGATTGGTGGAACGGGCAGCTGTCTTCTTTTGCAGGTGGTGCTTGGTGACAGGGGTGCATTAAACAGTTGTAGAATTAATGCAGTGTTAAACCCAAAAGCAATTATTTATTATATTACAGCTTACCAATTCCACAAATGAAAAGGAACTAAAAGACTAGGAAAAAAGCCTAAAAAAGAAAAGGAATGCAGTGATTGGTAAGCTGCGATATAATACATTTTCATTTTTGGGTTTAATACCACATTATATCTTACACCAATCTCTCTGCAATCATCGGCAGAGCTGGAACTGAAAATCCAAGCGAGGATAAAAGTGTGACGTGCAAGAAAGACATGAGAGAGGAGAGCGGGCCGGCGGCTGGGGGGCGGCGGGAGATCTGGGAGAGGAAAGGCTATTAAAGGTAATTTCTTCTCTGTCTCAGAAGAAGAAGAAGGCTTTTACCGTAATTGTGGAGCTTTTTCACCACCTATTTATTAAGAAGAGAAGAGAAGATAACAGTCTTCTCATTACACCTGTGTGACTCACTAGAGTTGGTAAAAATAATCTTGGTATAGAGATCGCTTTGAAATTAAGTCCAAAATATTCAGAGGAAAATCAGTCACCGTTATTTATCTGTATGCCAAATTGGTTTCTGACAACAAAAGAAGCTACATATATGAATATATACACATGATGCACTGAGCTTTCTATAACCCTAACACTACGTAACCCTTACACTAATGGCTAACCCTCCCCGTAACACTAACCCTCCCCATGCCCCAACAATAACCCTCCCTGCAACCCCAACAATAACCCTCCCTGTAACCCCAACACTATCCCTCCCCGTACCCAGACAATAACCCTCCCTGTACCCCCAACACTAACCCTCCCGTGCCTCAACAATAACCCTCCCTGTAACCCCAACACTAACTCTCCCTGTACCCCAACAATAACCCTCCCTGTAACCCCAACACTAACCCTCCCCATACACCAACAATATCCCTCCCTGTAACCCCAACACTAACCCTCCCCATACCCCAACAACAACCCTCCCT
>BLSH010523653.1:519495-537915 GCA_018402905.1 Glandirana rugosa
ATGTCTTTTTGACAAATTATTTCCAAATCCGTAAGTTTAAGGGGTCAGGGAACGAGACGTCGGTGTCGACGTGACTTCTACTTACCTGTCCTTTTTCCTTCCTCGGCCCCCGGTGTGGCTTTCAATAAGGCAGCTGACAGCCGCTTCTCCTCCTCTCCTTCCCGCGGCTGTCAGCTGCTTTATTGAAAGCCTCACAGGGAGATCGGTGCTTGTAACTGCCCGCACCGATCGTCTGACAGTTCCCTGTGTCCTCCTCCGGCTCCTCAGGTCCTCCTCCGGTTCCCTAGGTCCTGTCCTGGTCCCCTCTGTGCTCCTCCGGCCCCCCCTGGATCTGTCAGGATGGAGAGCGGGGGAAGGACATTTACCGGCTCCTTCCTTTTTCCTGTCCATTCATCTTCAGTGCAGCTGTGGCTGCAGAGCAAGGGACTGGGGAATTTGAATGCCTAAACCTTTATTAAACAGTTTTTCTGTAGTTTATTGGTTTCATCTTTTTGGATATTTGGTTTCATTTGTGCCTATCTTTAGCAGTGTGTGTGTGTCCTGCTGGTGATTTTACGAGGATCTAAATTAGATGAAGCCTTGTGGTTGATATAATGAGGTTAATGCTGTGTTTTTGTTGTGTTGCCTGAAGATCAGATTTTATTGTCAAGCAAGAAGTCCCAACCTTCCTAGAATTGTGGAATGCAGATTGTGTCATCTTTGAGTCGACATCTAAAGCTGCTCATACGTGGATTGAATTTTGGCCGATTGCTGCTAAATCATACAAAATTCCATCCGTGGGTCTCCCTGCCGGTACCACCGAGTTCTATTGTCCTCAATTATTTTGTAGACCGGTAGAAAAATTGTGGCCGAGTCTGCATTCAATCAGACACTGTCACATTCGGGGTATTCTGACAGCCGCTGGTGTTGGCTATCAGAATACAATAGTCGGCACTGCAGATGCTTCCATCTGTGCTATTTAGCAAGGATGGGGAAACTGAACAATGACTTTTGCTCAGCCCGCAGGGCAGAACAAGAGAAATCTTGACGTGTATGGCCAGCCTAAATTCAGTAAGTTGATGCTGTCCTTGGGTGAAGCCTGAGCAAACACTATATTACCAAATGTATTGGGATGCCTGCCTTTACACGCACATGAACTTTAATGGCATCCCAGTCTTAGTCCATAAGGTTCAATATTGAGATGGCCCCCCCTTTGCACCTATAACAGCTTCAACTCTTCTGGGAAGGCTGTCCACAAGGTTTAGGAGTGTGTCTATGGGAATGTTTGACCATTCTTCCAGAAGCGCATTTGTGAGGTCAGGCACTGATGTTGGATGAGAAGGCCTGGCTTGCAGTCTCCACTGTAATTCATCCCAAAGGTGCTCTATAGGGTTGAGGTCAGGACTCTGTGCAGACCAGTCAAGTTCCTCCACCCCAAACTTGTTCATCCATGTCTTTATGGACCTTGCTTTGTGCACTGGTGTGCAGTCATGTTGGAAGAGGAAGGGGCCAACCTCAAACTGTTCCCACAAAGTTGGGAGCATGAAATTGTCCAAAATGTCTTGGTATGCTGAGGCCTTACGGTTCCCTTAACTGGAACTAAGAGGCCAAGCCCAACCCCTGAAAAACAACCCTGTACCATAACCCCCCCTCCACCAAATGATTTGGACCAGTGCACAAAGCAAGGTCCATAAAGACATAGATGAGCCAGTTTGGGGTGGAGGAAATTGACTGTCCTGACCTCAACCCGATAGAATGCCTTTGGGTTAAATTAGAGACTGAAAGCCAGGCCTTCTCGTCAAAGATCAGTGCCTGACCTCACAAATCAGTTTCTGGAAGAATGGTCAAACATTCCCATAGACACTCCTAAACCTTGTGGACAGCCTTCCCAGAAGAGTTGAAGCTGTTATAGCTGCAAAGGGTGGGCCAACTCAATATTGAACCCTACGGACTAAGACTGGGATGGCATTAAAGTTCATGTGCGTGTAAAGGCAGGTGCCCCAATACTTTTGGTAATATATTGTATATGGCACTTTCCTTCTGGAGAGAAATGCAGATAAAGTTATTGTTGGGGGAGTATTTTGTTTTCTGTGAGATGAACTGACTGCCTGACACATGCATGCACTTTACATGAAAAGTTAATCTGATGCAATTTGTAAAAACTATTATGAGAAATATGCCATTGCTGAGCTCTCCTTCTGAAAATGCTAGTTGCTTGGCTGACCCATTGGCACCAGGTCATCTTTAAGCCATTACGGTTTATGAGTCTGCCTCCGCTGTAAGTCATGGGTTATCTGAAGGCAAATTCAAATTTAAATAGCCTTTATTGGCAGGATTAAATACGATTTAGCATTGCAAAGCAATTGAGGAGTTTTAATGAGTTCGATGGTGGAAGAAATAAATCCTAGGACATTATTATAGGTAATGGATAATATAAAGGGAACCAGAGGTGAGTCCAGGTTAAGAGATAATATAATGTGCATGGGGGGAGTCCGTGCAGAACTTATGCATAAGTCGCATAAGAAAAAAGCCTCATCATGCTCTTTTCTCTGTAAAGTCTCCTCGGAGTAATAATTACTCAGCAGGCAAAACCTTATTCTTACAATAATTACAGTGAGAGATGGCGACGGGGATGGTGACTTGTGCTGGTTGGCCATACTCTGTCAGAATACCAATGTATCTTCTGTTTCAGATGTCTTCCCTTCCGGGATATGCCCGTGCTGCATGCTTTGCCCATTGGATTGCATTATCTCCGTAGAATGCCAATTCATTTCTCTTTGTGTGGCTCGCTCCTCTCACATACGGGATTTTAATAACCGTCATGCTGTGCTATGAATTCATAAGCAGCTCTGGAAAGGGAGACCGAGCAGCACGACTTCTTTCTTTCATTACGAGTCTTTTGAGAAACAGAATGGGCTCATATTTGGTGCAGATAGTTTGACAGATTAGCAATCTCCTTCCAAGGAAATGAACAATTGTTTTGTCTATATGTTCCTAAAGTAAGTGGTTTTGGAGAGTGAGAGATGGAAGTAGTAATTATCAAATACAGAGGGCCAGCGGTGGGCTTCAGGGATGAGGGAACCCAGCTGTTTGTAAACGTTTTACGAGTTCTCACACGTCTACAAGGAGAAGCAGACCATGTGACTGCCGTGGCACCCAATGCCAGTAAGGTGGATGCAGAGGGCCCATGGGGAGGCAATGACTATAAGGTTCCCAGAGTCTTCTTATATTGTGGATGTACATATCCTGAGCATTGGACAAAACATTACTGTTGATTCCTGACTTTTCTAAGCCTTCTATGTTGTCACCAAAGTGGTCCTTGATATATTAAATCAGGGTTTCTCAACCAGGGTTCCGTGGAACCCTAGGGTTCTTCCAGAGGTTGCTAGGGGTTCCTTGAGCAATGATCAATTTCTACCTCTCAGATAAATTCCCAATGACATCATTGATCTTTTTAGTTATCTGTAAGGGGGTAATTCTTCCCAATGACCACAAGTATAAGGAGCATGCTTCACTAATGTATCATGAGTTGTAGATTTTTAATTTTTAGCAGGGGTTCCTCAAGACCGGAGAATTATTTCAAGGGTTCCTCTGTGTTGAAAACTTTGAGAAAGGCTGTATTAAGGGGAATTCATAAAGAGTGTCATAAGTACTCTGTAGACATCCGTCATTTGGTTAAGTAACAAATGTTGAAGAATTACCAGATTCATGTACAGTAAGTGTCTAAATGATGAATACTAGATAACTAGTGATGGTGATAACTAAAGATCTATATAGAGGAATCAGGAACTCCTTCCTCCTGCTATTGACACCTATGATGATAACTGAAGATCTATACAAAGGATTAGGACCTCTTTCCTCCTGCTGGTGATGCCCCTAGTGATAACTAATGGTCTTGATAGGATATCAAAATGTCCTTCCTCCTGTGGGTAATCCCTCTAGTGATTACCAAGGATCTACAGGCGGTCCCTTAGTTACAAACATCCGACTTCCAAACGGCTCCTAATTACAAACGGAGGGAGACAACAGGAAGTGAGAGGAAATCTCCCCCTAGGAAGGGAAATTCACTCCTGTAAGAGTTATTATGGGAAAAAAGGTGTCTCCACTGAAACTTTATTACCAAGGTTTCTTTCCACAACAACCCAACATTTTCAAAATCCAATTATCATTGGGGCAGGAAGTGAGGTGAAATCTTTTGATCAGAAACATAGACAGCAAAACAAACATTACAGGGGTGTTGCCTCTTCCCTATGCCATCCAAAAAGCTTAAAAATAGTTTTTTTTGGCTGGAGCTACACTTACAAAAATGTACCTGTTCCAACTTACAAACAAATTCAACTTAAGGACAAACCTACAGACCCTATCTTGTTTGTAACCCGGGGACCGCCTGTATATGGCAGAATCAGGAGCTGCTTCCTCCTGGTGGTGACCGCTCTAGTGATAACCAAAGATTTACCGGTATATGGGGGAATCAAGACTTCCATCCTTGTTCTGTGACCCCTCTTGTGATAACTAAGGGTCTACATAGGAAATCAGGACTCCTTTCCTCCTACTGGTGATCCCCTCTAGTGAGAAATAAAAACCTACAGTAACTCACAAAAGTGAGTACACTCCTCACATTTTTGTAAATATTTTATTCTATCTTTTCATGTGACAACACTGAAGAAATGACACTTTGCTACAATGTAAAGTAGTGAGTGTACAGTTTGTATAACAGTGTAAATTTACTGTCTCCTCAAAATAACTCAACACACAAGTGTCTGAACCGCTAGCAACAAAACTGAGTACCCCCCTAAGTGAAAATGTCCAAATCAGGCCCAAAGTGTCAATATTTTGTGTGGCCACCATTATTTTCCAGCACTGCCCTAACCCTCTTGGGCATGGAGTTCACCAGAGCTGCACAGGTTGCCACTGGAGTTCTCTTCCACTCTTCCATGACGACATCACAGAGCTGGTGGATGTTGGAGACCTTGCGCTCCTCCACCTTCCATTTGAGGATGCCCCACAGATGCTCAATAGGGTTTAGGTCTGGAGAGATGCTTGGCCAGTCCATCACCTTTACCCTCAGCTTCTTTAGCAAGGCAGTGGTCGTCTTGGAGGTGTGTTTGGGGTCGTTATCATGTTGGAATTCTGCCCTGAGGCCCAGTCTCCGAAGAGAGGGGATCATGCTCTGCTTCAGTATGTCACAGTACATGTTGCCATTCATGGTTTCCTCAATGAACTGTAGCTCCCCAGTGCCGTCAGCACTCATGCAGCCCCAGACCATGACACTCCCACCACCATGCTTGACTGTAGGCAAGAACAAACAAGTTCTTGTAGCGCTCCAGAGGAACTGTGATGCCACTGTAGATCCAAACCATATGTGAAACAAGGAGACTGGCCTAGAGCAGCTAGGACACACTAGACAAAGTGGAAACAAACAATCAAAATAAGTGTAGCGTTCTGAAAGCTTAACTCCAATGTTATGAGTAAAAACATACCATATGGGGTACAATTGCCAAAAAACATTTATTCAAGGCAAGTAAAATGAGGTAAATGGTGAGTAAACGTTTCATAAAAAACACACAAAATTGTATAAAAAAAGTCATAAGAAATACAATTCAAATTAAAACTTTTTGTTAGTAGCCATTCAAATGAATATGTTTAAAGCTACACAACTTTACCCTTGCTGGCTGCGGATGGTGAAGGGTTAACATCAGACCGGGAGAGCTGCTGGTGATGCATGGGGGGCGCCACAGTCCATGCTGTGATGGAAGGTACACCAAGCAGATGTTTCTGGGCTACTGGAGCTGATGAGGATGGCAGATGAGCGGCAGTGACCAGTGGGCCTGAGCGAAGGGAACAGCTGATGACAGAAAAGCAGGCTGAGTGATGTGGGTCTGACACCGCAATGACTGCTCACTGGGTGGTCAGAAGGAGCCGCTGGTGTTGATGTGCAGGGAGCTCCTGGAGTTGGAGCAGTGCTGTGCCTGAGCCCATGGGAGGGAATGGCTACTAGCAAAATGTTTTAATTTGAATTGTATTTCTTATGGCTTTTTTTATACAATTTTGTGAGTTTCTTATGAAACTTTTACTCACCATTTACATAATTTTACTTGCCTTGAACAAACGTTTTTTGGCAATTATACCCCATATGGTATGTTTTTACTCATATAACATTGGAGAGAAGCCTTTAGAGTGCTACACTTATTTTGATTGACTGTAGGCAAGACACAATTGTCTTTGTACTCCTCACTAGGTTGCCGCCACACCCGTTTGACACCATCTGAACCAAATAGGTTCATTTTCAGTAATCCATGTCCTTAGTCTACTTGTCTTCATCAAACTGTTTGTGGGCTTTCTTGTGCATCGTCTTTAGAAGAGGCTTCCTTCTGGGAAGACAGCCATGCAGACCAATTTGATGCGGTGTGCGGTGTATGGTCTGAGCACTAACAGGCTGACCCCCCACCCCTTCAACCTCTGCAGCAATGCTGGCAGCACTCATACGTCTATTTCCCAAACACAACCTTTGGATATGACGCTGAGCACGTGCGCTCAACTTCTTTGGTTGACCATGGCGATGCCTATTCTGAGTGGAACCTGTCCTGTTAAACCACTGTATGGTCTTGGCCACTGTGCTGCAGCTCAGTTTCAGAGTCTTGGTAATTTTCTTATAGCCTAGGACATCTTTATGTAGAGCAACAATTATTTTTTTCAGATCCTCAGAGAGTTCTTTGTCATGAAGTGCCATGTTGAACTTCCAGTGACTAGTATGAGAGTGAGAGCCATAACACCAATTTTAACACACCAGCTCCCCATTCACACCTGAGACCTTGTAACACTAATGAGTCACGTGACACCGGGGAGGGAAAATGGCTAATTGCGCCCAATTTGGACATTTTCACTTAGGGGTGTACTCACTTTTGTTGCCAGCAGTGTAAACATTAATGGCTGTGTGTTGAGTTATTTTGAGGGGACAGCAAATTTACCCTCTTATACAAGCGATACACTCATTACTTTACATTGTAACAAAGTGTAATTTCTTCAGTGTTGTCACATGAAAAGGTATAATAAAATATTTACTAAAATCTGAGGGGTGTAATCACTTTTGTGAGATTCTGTATATTGAGGAATCAGGACCTCCTTTCTGCTGGTGATTCCCCTAGTGATAACTAAAGGAGCTAAAGCAGATGGTGAGGACGCTATACAACACCCCTCACCACCTATCAAATGCTCTTTAAAGAGCAATCTGAACACAGATCGCTCACCATTGGTGCCGTCCCTTATAGGAGCTATCCCTGTAGGGACATGTAGGAGCTGTCCCTTACCCTGGGTGCTGTACACATGAAGGAACTGCCCTTTACCCTGGGTGCTGTACACATGTAGGAGCTGTCCCTTACCATTGGTGCTTTCACTTATAGGAGCTGTCCCTGTAGGGACATGTAGGAGCTGCCCCTTACCCTGGGTGCTGTACGCATGTAGGAGCTGCCCCTTACCCTGGGTGCTGTACGCATGTAGGAGCTGTCCCTTACCCTGGGTGCTGTACACATGAAGGAGCTGTCCCTTACCCTGGGTGCTGTACACATGTAGCCGTCCTTTACCCCCTGGGTGCTGTACACATGTAGAGGCTGTCCCTTAGCCTGGGTGCTGTATGCATGTAAAAGTTGTCCACTGCGCTGGGTGCTGCATGAATGAAGGATCTCTCTGCTGGCCTGCATATTTATTAGGGTGTATTTTGGATACATTTGTGTGAATAAGCCCTAAAAGGTTGAATCCATGTCAAATTCAGGTGCTTACACTTGTTGCATTTAAAATACGAAGCATTAATGAATACAGAGCTGCATTAATTGTTGTATTTTATATCTGCCCGGAGTTCAGCTTTAAATGATAAAACAGCTTGTGTTGCATTTTCATGATTTGCTAGTTTGTAATAAAACAAAAGCCCCCCCATAAATTAAATATTCCCACGCACAGGAGGGTCTCACCCGTTGATCCATTTACAAATTTTGTGCTGAAATTTTCATGATGTCTTATTACATTAACTGCGAGCAAAATAAAGAGTTTCATAACAATATCACCACCAGTCTTTAATATTTCAGTATCTCATCTTCCCGTAGACCCAACAAATGCTTACGCTTGCAGGAACACAGGTCTGCGGTAATCACTAAGTGAGATCCAACATAGTGCGCCTTGGTTTGGATTTGATTTCATCCTGTATTCATTTGCATACAAATGTTTAATACTCCTGCGTTTCGCTTATTGATGTTAAATCCCTCTTTAAATCCCTGCCTGATTTATGCAGTAGTTCCGATTCTAGATGTTCACCATTAAAGTGTACCTGTCATGTGACTGCGACTTGTAGCCGTATTGCATTCTGAACCAGTTTTTTAGTCTGTAAGCTAAAGAGCAATGAGATTGGAGCTGTAGATGGAAGCGTGAGCCCGAGGAATGTCCCAAAAAGGCCAATTGGATTCCAACCTACACAGGAAAATTGCATTTAGAGACCAAAAGCAGAACTCCAGCCAAAAATTACAAGATAAAAAATGAAAAACCCGTTAAAAAATATGTAAACCCAACATTTCATATTGCTCATATGTGCCTGCCGTAGTATGTATTTGTATGATAAAGTCTCCTGTTCTCTTTGTATTGCTTCCTCTGTGTGAAATCCCTGGTGTTCCTGACATTCCTTCTGCTTTGCTATTAAAAAAAACTGACCACACTAAGAAGGAGAGCACATCATGGTCAGTTCCCTAGCTATGCTGGGAACTCAGCCTGCTCTCCTCCAGTGATAAGACTTGCCCTGATCCCCGCTGCACAGACATTCACTGGGAAGACCAGTGTCCTGCCCTTTCTCCTCCCCCAGCTCTTATGAGATCAGAGAACAGAGGGAATGTGATCACTTATATAAAAAGGGGAAAAGGTATTTATAATGTTTTTATATATCTATACACAAATGTTTTGCCTTTCATTTATATTTTAAACTGAATGGGTTGTTTTACAAGGTGAGGGTTTACAATCACTTTCATCTGATTGTAAACAACCAGCCTGTAAAATCACCCATTCAGCTTAAAATAGATATGAAAGGCAAAACAGTTTTTTATAAATATAAAAAAAAGATAAATACCCATTTTCCCCCCCTTTTTTTTTTCCTTATAAGTGATCACATTCCCTCTGTTCTTGGCTGCATAAGAGCTGGGGGAGGAGAAGCAGCAGCACACTAAGCTTCCCAGTAAATGGCTGTGCAGCGGGGGGGGGGTTTAGGCCTGATTATTGGAGTAGAGCAGGCTGAGCTCCCAGCATAACTACAGAACTGACCACTGTGTGCTCTCCTGCTTAGTGTAATCAGTTTTTTAATAGGAAAGCAGAGGGACTGGCCGGAACAGCAGGGATTTTACACAAAGGAAGCAATACAAAGAGAACAGGAGACTTTGTCATACAAGTACATGGTACAGCAGCCATATATCAGAAATATGACGTGCTGGGGTAGCAAACGCTTTAAATATAAACAAAGCTAGCTTTTGCTTCAGTATTAGGCTCCATGCACAATGAAGCTGATACACAACAGTTTATGGTTGCTTGGCTTTTTTTTTTTAACAGCCCCTTTATTTTATCCTATGTGTCCATGCACACATGGACATTTATTGTCGTTTAACAGCAGTGGCATTTATGGGCTGTTATCTGACCGCCCTGAATTGGCATTCAGGAGTCGTTCTCCTGACCACAAAAAATGCTCGCCGTTTTTCAGCGTCCAACATTTTTTTTTAGTCAATGGACGCTAATTAAGTTTAAAAAAAAAAGCTCAAAAAACGCAGACGCCGATAAACGTGCATAAACGCTGCTTACAAAACGCTGCTAAAAGGACATTTTCTAAGCAGCGTCTCCACAATAATCCGACGCCCAGAGAGCGTCCAGTGTGCACGGAGCCTTAAACTGCAAACTAGAGATTCCCCCTGAAGTTTTTTTTTCTACCACTAGATGTCCTCAGTCTGATGGGCAGCATCATTCATCATGGCCCAGGTTATAATGGATCTATCCCCAGCCTGTGACTGCACAGTGAAAGGAGAAGCAGCACAGTGATGGGCTCATCTCTCTGTCACTCTGCTTTTTCCTCCTACCAGCATGCATTTTGTCAGCATGAATAAATTGGCTTTGTGGGCTTCTCACACTCCAATCCTGCTGTACAGGGACTGCAAGAAGTCAATAATACCAGGTCAGATTCAGGTGCTAACAATGGTTGCTTTTACAGCCCCAATCCCCCCTAAAAAGGACACCGTGTAAAATCTACATAAAAACTGAATGCAATGATTTGCAAATCTCATAACCCTATATTCTGTTCACGATAGAAACCTATAAAATGTTTAAACTGAAAAAATGTACAATTTTAAGAAAAGAATAAGGTGATTTTGAAATTGATGGCAGTAACATATCTCAGAAAAGTTGGACAGGGCAACAAATGTAAATGGTACTGATAAGGAAGAGCTGGAGGAAAGTTTTTCAACTAATTAGGTTAATTGGCAACAGGTCAGTTACCTGATTGGGTATAAAAAGAGCATCTTAGAGAGAGAGTGTCTCAGAAATACAGATGGGCAGAGGTACACCAATCTGTGAAAAGCTGCATCTAAAAATTGTCTTTCTCTTCATCTCATTTGAGGAGAGTTGAGGACATGTACGTTCTGGTACATTTTTGATGAGTTTTGCCGAATTCCAAACAGAAAAATACACCATGTTCTACTTTTGTTGCCTGCACTGGAACGCAGTGCATTGGTGTGATCCACAGCCATTGGAATCCACAGTAAACATTGCCCTGTATTCTTGATGCAGAATAAAAACGCACTGGACTGCATCTGGTTCAATCAACCCATTGCGTTGTAGCATGTTCTTCTTTGTTCAGCATAGTTGTGTGGACTGAACTCCAAAGACTCAATGCAAAGTGCCTGGCTATGTGTTGGGTTTGCATTCGGTAAGACTGCCCAAAGCAGTCCAACACTTATGATGTAAGTGAGCCCTAAATCCTGCTGTGTAGGGAGTTGCAGGAGGCAGCACAAAGACAGACTAAGGCTGGCCATACATCTAAGATCAACTTCTCTTGTGTGGGAATGGATATAGATTGATTGAACTTCAGCCAGGCCCAGCTGATCCTGTTGAACCATTTGCCGACCACCCCATGTACTTATACTGCGTGGTGGCGGCTCTCCTG
The DNA here is from genome assembly GCA_018402905.1 of Glandirana rugosa. Classification (NCBI taxonomy): domain Eukaryota; kingdom Metazoa; phylum Chordata; class Amphibia; order Anura; family Ranidae; genus Glandirana; species Glandirana rugosa. Next base: position 530,651 of record BLSH010523653.1, read on the forward strand.
TGCAAAGTCACATACAGATACATGATTTCGCTCTTCCGGGTCTTGACACAGCGGGAGCCAATTTGATGTCCGCCCGCACCCGGCGATCGTTCCCGAGAGAGGCACAATGCCGGTCTGCCTATGTAAACAAGGCAGATTGGCGTTCTGCTAGTAAGGGAAATAGAGATCCTGTGTTTATGTTAAGCAGGAACACGGATCTCTGTCTTTCCACAGTGCAACCATCCCCCACACAGTTAGAAAGCACCCCCTAGGGACACATTTAACCCTTTGATTAGTACAGTGACAGTGCATATTTTTTAGCACTGATCACTGTATTGGTGTCACCGGTCCCCAAAAAAGTGTCACTTGGTGTCCGATTTGTCTGCCGCAATGTCGCAGTCCCGCTATAAGTTGCTGATCGCTGCCATTGCTAGTGAAAAAAAAAAAAATTCCGTACAACTATCCCATAGTTTATGGATGCTATAACTTTTGCGTAAACCATTCAATATACGCTTATTGGGATTTTTTTTTTACCAAAAACATGTAGCAAAATACAAATTGGCCTAAATTGATGAAGAAATTTGATTTTTTTTCCATTTTTTTATTGGATAGATTTTATATCAGAATGTGAGAAATATTGTTTTTTTTTTTAAATTGTCGGTCTTTTTTGTTTCTAGCTCAAAAAAATAAAAATAAAAAACCATATAGGTGATCAAATATCACCAAAAGAAAGCTCTATTTGTAGGGAAAAAAATAGGTTATCAATTTTATTTGGGTACAACGTCATACGACCGCGCAATTGTCAGTTAAAGTAACACAGTGCCGTATTGCAAAAAATGGCCTGGTCAGGAAGGGGGTAAATCCTTCTGGTCCTTAAAGCAGAACTTCAGTGATTTTTTCATCTTTCCATCTATTAAATCTTCTGCCCTTGTTGTTTTAACTTTGGATAGTAAAACATTTTCTTTTCTGCCAGTAGATATCTTATACAGCCCACTTCCTGTTTCACAAGTGTGGGCGCCCGGCTTTGGCTTCAAAGCTGGGCGCGGACTGCGCATGTGCGAGTTGCGCTGTGCGCTGTGAATGGCCGGTCCCCCGCCCCCCAAAAAAAGACATGCTAATTGTGGCATGTCAGGGGGTCACCTTCCCTTAAAGCGGAAGTTTCTACTTTTGGGTGGAACTCCGCTTTAAGTCTTTTTTAAGACTTTGTTTGCACCACTGAGATGTAACTGAGTGCTAGAGTGTGTTTGTTTTTGTTTCATTTGTTTGTTTTTTTTTTTTATTTCGTTTTTTGGGTCATTCGTTATGGCCGTGATTCGTAAATTCGGAAATCCGAAAATTCGAAATAATAACTAACTAATAATAACTAACTATTAAATTATAGATATTGGAAATTCCTTTCAAATTTGGCTGTTAGTGAATGTAACGAATACAAATTTATCCAAAGTTACGAATTATTCGAAATAACGAATGCCGCATCTAAACAAATGGAACGGAACAAATTACTAATAAATAATAGTAATAATAAAAAGTTTTTTATTATTATAGTTATTTATTATTATCAATTCGTCATGTTCCATTCATTTAGATACGGTATTCGTTATTTCGGATAATTCATACCTATAATTTAATCGTTAGTAATAGTTAGGTTATTATAGTTCGTTATTATTTCAGATTTTCACATTTTTGGATTTTCGGCTTTCCGAACTTTTGAATTTACAAATTTATGAGCATTCGACTGTTCGAATTTACGAATATTCCGAAAAATTGGGTAAACGGTTAACAAATTTGTTAAAATTCGTTAAAAAAACTGATTCGGAATGAAAGGAATTGCACATACTGAGTGCTGCGCGTTGCGTTTAGGGCAGCCTATTAATTTCATTATGTGCGAGAAACGCTCAACAAAAAGTTCCTTTCTGCACTATTTTACAAGTCACGACACATCAAAACACATGGTGCTACGGTACCCTTTGATTTGGTGTGCGCAAGGCGTGGGGGGTGCCAATAGGTGCTATGATATAATGACACCTCTGTACGTCTGTAGAAGAGCAGTACGTTTTTATGCATTGCAGGAAAGTGCGTGATTTTGCATGCAATCTCGCAATGTAACTGGTGTGATTGAAGCCTTAAGTAGTATAATAAGAATATAACAGGATTCATTGTTTTTTTTTTTTTTTGCCCAGCACTTATATTGAAACCTTTTTGAAGTGCCGTAAAAGCCTATTTTCTGTGCTTTGTTCCATTCACACGCTTTAGAACTAGGTTGCTATTTTGTCGTGTTTGACTTCTGCTGACTCCTCTATACAAAGGGGAAAAGCAGAATCCTCGTCGGGGTGTAGTGTTCAGGAAAAGACAAAAAAAAAATAAAATCACAGATACAAGAATTCAATCTTCCTTCTGGTACAGAATATTCTGAGCTCCTTTATATTTCACCTCACCGGAAAATGAACTTTGGTTGGAACTCCAACCACACAGTTATATAGACCGAACTAAATAATTGTAATTCTGTTCAGCTGGTCTTATGATTTAACCCCCCCCCCATCACCACCACCATGACAGTGGAAGGGGTAAAACACTATACAGCGCTGAAAGCTCTCTGCCTTCAAGCCTAACTTCCCCACCTCTAGCTTGCTTATTAGGGATGCGGCTCAACTGCCCCGGGTTTGAGCGTTGTTCGGTGAAATTGATAGAAGTTCAGATACCGAACCCAAACCCTAAAAACCTGTCCAATTAAAAAGCCAATTTTTTGGACTAATAGGCAAATATGTGTCAAATAATAGCCTGGGGGTGGGCACAACCCTGTGGAACATGGAGCAATGCAAACAAAAAATGGCAAATTCCATTTGGGCAGGAGCACTGATATGATGGATGCTTAAAGTAGAAGTCCAGCCTAACACTAAAATCCCTGCATCTACAGACATCCACCATCTAACCCTAAGCTATCTAGCTTTGTAAAGAAGAAATCAGTATACTTACCTTTTTTTGAAGACGATCTGGTCCAGTCTCTAGTAGCGGAAGCATCTGCAGAGGACACAGCCAACACCGGCTGTGAAAGAATGGGGAGTGACGTCATCCATAGACTTACCATGGGGCTTCTGTTGTTGGCTGTGTCTTCTGCACACGCCTCCACAGCGAAGCCGCAGATGACAGCTCAGCGTGGGATTGGGTCGGATCGGCTTAAAAAAAGGTATGTATAGTGATTTCTTCATTACAGGGCTAGATAGGTTCATGTTAGATCATGGATGTCTGTAGATGTAGGGATTGTAGTGTTAGGGTGGGCATCTACTTTAACCGATTGCCTTCCGGGACAGTTTGATATTTTTCATACACACGTTAAAACCAGCATTTTTCTTTTTTACTAGAAAATTACTTAGAGCTCCCAAATGTTATACATTTTCTGAAAATAGAGGCTCTTTTTATACCACGTGATATTTGCGCAGCTGTTTATCAAATGCAAATTTTCAGGAACAAATACACTTAAGTGCATTTTAGTACAAACAAGCACATTACAATACCTTTTTTTTCGGTAAATATGAAATGTCTTCTATTAAATGAGAGAGAGAATCAAGGTAGAAGGTAATCTCTAAGTAGCAGCAGAGCATAATCCATGAAAAAGTAAAGGTCGTGGCAGGCAGCAGACAGTGGAGAAATGTAAGAATGTACCAAAGGTAATGGCAAACAGCAGACAGTTGAGACATCTGATATTGTAGGAAAGGTCAGGGTAAGAAGCACACAGTAGAGGTATCCAGTAATGTAGCAAAGGCCATAGCAGGCAGCAGACGGCAGTGAAATCCGAGAATGTAGCAAAGATCATGGCAGGCAGAGGACAATGGTGAAATCTGAGAATATAGCAAAGGTCATGGCAGGCAGAGGGCAGTGGAGAAATCTAAAAATGTAGCAACGGTCAAGGCAGGCAGCAAACAGTGCGAAATCTGAGAATGTAGCAAAGATCATGACAGGCAGCAAACAGTGGCAAAATCTGAGAATGTAGCAAAGAGCATGGCAGGCAAAGAACAGTGGTGAAATCTGAGCATGTAGCAAATAATATGGCAGGCAGCAAACAGTGGCAAAATCTGAGAATGTAGCAAAGGTCATGGTAGGCAGAAAACAGTGGCAAAATCTGAAAATGTAGCAAAGGTCGTGGCAGGCAGCAGACAGTGGTGAAATCTGAGAATATTCCAAAGGTCTTGGCAGGCAACAGACAGTGGGAAAATCTAAGAATGTAGCAAAGATCATGGCAGGCAGAGGACAATAGCGAAATCTGAGAATGTCACAAAGATCATGGCAGGCAGAGGACAATGGCAAAATCTGAGAATGTACCAAAGATCATGGCAGGCAGCAAACAGTGGGGAAATCTGAGATTATAGCAAAGGTCATGGCAGGCAGAAAGAAGTGGGAAAATCTGAGAATATAGCAAAGATCATGGCAGGCAGAGGACAGTGGGGAAATCTAAGAATGTAGCAAAGGTAATGGTAATGGCAGGGCAGCGGACAGTGGTGAAATCTGAGAATGTAGCAAAGATCCTGGCAGGCAGAGGACAGTGGGGAAATCTAAGAATGTAGCAAATTTCATGGCAGGCATCAGACAGTGGTGAAATATGAGAATGTAGCAAAGATCATGGCAGGCAGCAAACAGTGGGAAAATCTGAGGCTTTAGCAAAGGTCATGGCAGGCAGCAAACAGTGGGAAAATCTGAGAATATAGCAAAGGTCATGGCAGGCAGCAAACAGTGGGAAAATCTGAGGCTTTAGCAAAGGTCATGGCAGGCAGCAAACAGTGGGAAAATCTGAGAATATAGCAAAGGTCATGGCAGGCAGAAAACAGTGGTGAAATCTGAGAATGTAGCAAAGGTAATGGTAATGGCAGGGCAGCAGACAGTGGAGAAATCTGAGAATGTAGCAAAGGTCATGGCAGGGCAGCAGACAGTGGAGAAATCTGAAAATGTAGCAAAGGTCAGGACAGGCAGCAGAGCTATCTGGTAACATAGCAATGGTCAGCAACAGGAACAAAGAGACAAGTACATTTGTCAGCAGGAAAGGCTATCACCAGCACACAGGCATGGGTTGATGCACTTTAAATAAGGTACCTCCTGTGCCAAGGACCATTCCCAAAGATGGGTGGGCGGGTGGCCAGACATGCTACAAGTACATGGTGTCTGCAAGTAGCTGCTGGGAGAAGCTGGAGAAGCTGTGAAGTCACCCTGCAACGGGGATGCTAGACAAGCTGAAGAAGGGCGGTGCTGCATCTTATTGTCAAGCAACGATGATGCAGGCCGCTACCAAGAGGAAAGACATCACCTATCATTGACTATCAACCAAGATTCAAGCTGCTGCTGGGAGTAGCGTGCAGACAGTCGGGAGCAGACAGTCAGGCCACTAACCCACAGGAATGTAAGCAGGCGGCCTACCATGTTGTTTGATACCCAAGGCGTCCTTGAAAAGTTTCATTGGTATTGTGTTTTGAAGACAGGATATCCTTTGTTCATCACCAATGCAGTTTTTTTCATTTTGCTAGAGCTGCAGGCTTCTGCAGGCCTTGCCTCCCTTGTGCTTATCTATTTTATTTCACAATAGTTCTATTGGTTTTGTACATTTTCAAAGGTTTAAGGAAAACAACAATAAAAGTAAAGTGGAATCGTCACATACAAGTAGTCCCATACAGTCGCAAAGGAAAAGTAGTTACATTACACGGCACAAACAAATCAATGGACCACATAACGGAACAATTGTTACAGAATAGTAAAGAATATCCATCATGGCAAACATCCCTGGCATGAAACTAGACTTCTGCGGTTTGTTTTGTTACGAAGCGAAGTTCAGGCAATGTCTAAATCTAAATCTCCAAATCACAACAGTAATGAATTCCAGTGAATCTGAAAAAAAATTATAACGAAACATCAAACTCATTCATACTCATTCATTTCATTCAGATGACATTAAAACTGTCCTTTCCTTCTTAAAGCAGAGTTCCACCCACATTTGGAACTTCCACTGATCGGATTCCTCCCCCCCTCAGGTGTCACATTTGGCACCTTTCGGGGGGCAGGGGGAAGAGGATACCTGTCTTTTGGCGAATTACGTCAGCAGCCCAGCTCCTTCTTCCTCCCTACTCCCTCCTTCGCCGCTGGCCCACTGACAGAGCGCAGCGCGCTTCGCGCATGTAAGTGCCCGGCCATGAAGCCGAAAAGCTCCACAGCCGGATTCCCTTACCCGCAATGGCTGCAGCTGCACCCGACCAGCCGATCCGAAGATCAGCGATGGTGTTAACATCGCTGGACTTCAGAACAGGTAAGTGTCCTAAAGTTAAAAGTCAGCAGCTACTGTATGTGTAGCTGCTGACTTTTAATTACCAAAGCAGCGGCGGACCTCCGCTTTAACCCCTTCAGGCCTAAGCCTTTTTCTGACACTTGTTGCTTACAAGTTAAAATCAGTATTTTTTGCTAGAAAATGACTTAGAACCCCCAAACATTATATATATATATATATATATATATATATTTAGCAGAGACCCTAGAGAATAAAATGGTGGTTGTTGAAAAATTTTATGTCACATTTAGAGTTGAGGGAACCCGGACTGTAAAGTTCGGGTCCGTACCGAACTTTGGGGTGTCCGGGACCCGGACCCGAACCCAAACCCGGACTTTTCAAAAAAAGTCCGGGTTCGGGTCCGGGGTTCTGGTAATTTTACCAAAAGTTCTGAAAATTGCTGTAAAAAAGTCCAGGAAAGTCCTAGAGGTCTGCAAAAGGAAGGAAAATGGGGGTAAGGGTGGGACAAGTGCCCTACAAAGAAATGGGGACAGGGAAATAACTAAAAGCATTTTTAAAAAAATAAAAACAAAAAATCAAAAATGGAGGTGGATATGGACCATCTTCAAACTGGGTCTTAAAAGTATTAATTAACGGTAGAAGCCATATAACTGTTCTAAAATCATCTTCAAACTGTGTCAAAAAAGTATAAATAAGCCGGGAGAACCCATATCACTGTTCTGCAAACATCTGGAAACTGTGTGTGTCACTTTAACTAAAACCGGGAGAAACCATACTACTGTTCTGCAAACATCTGGAAACTGTGTGTTTCACTTTATATAAAACCGGGACTAACTGAACTACTGTTCTGCAAACATCTGGAAACTGTGTGTGTCACTTTAAATAAAACCGGGACTAACTGAACTACTGTTCTGCAAACATCTGGAAACTGTGTGTGTCACTTTAACAAAAACCGGGACTGACTGAACTACTGTTCTGCAAACATTTGGAAACTGTGTGTGTCACTTTAACAAAAACCGGGGCG
>BLSH010523653.1:539625-556001 GCA_018402905.1 Glandirana rugosa
CCATTGGCGAAAATTTCGCAGCGGATACCTCTAAAAATTCATGGCATCAAACAACGGTAAGGTGCTCACACCCGTTTAAATTTCGTACTGTACATTCCATAGGTAAATGAGTCGCATTGTATTAAAAAGTGTAATATGGTTTTTTTCCCGATTGAAATGACTAAACAAAAGAATTAAGCATTTTCACATAAAAAAGGGGTTTTTTAACGCAAACTTTCTGGTGACACGTTTATGTTACACTGATCTCAACTCGTTTGAAGACCTTCAGGCCCAAGACGACCAAGCCGGCTTGAAGCCCTGTTTCAGGCCCAAGCCGGGGTCCGGGACAAAGTTCGGGTTCTGTCCGGACCCGAACCCGGACTTTGTCCCGAAGTTCGGCCGAACCAGCAGAACCCGGACTTCCAGAAGTTTGCTCAACTCTAGTCACATTGTATTTGCACAGTGGTCTTTCAAACGCAATTTTTTGGGGAAAAAATACACTTTTACGAATTAAGAAAACAAATCAGTAAAGTTAGCCCTTTTTTTGGTATAATGTGAAAAATTATGTTACGCTGAGTAAATGGATACCTTACATGTCATGCTTTAAATTTGCCCACACTCGTGGAATGGCAACAAACTACGGTACTTAAAAATCTCCATAGGCGACGCTTTAAAAGCGGTTACCTGTTTAGAGTTGCAGCGGAGATCTAGTGCTAGAATTATTGCTCTCGCTCTAATGATTGCGGCGATACCTCACATGCCAAAAGCCCTCATCTGCAAGTTTGGCTGTTTTGAATACTGACATTTTTAAAATCTGGTGCTTTTAAGGCTCCAGTAAACCAGAAGTCGATTCCGGCTTTGTTCGGGTCTCCGGCCAGCTGGTGGATGTGCCAGCTGGTCGCTCAGGCCTCCCGGTGGGACGGGAGAGCCCGGGCGAGCCGCAGAAGGTGACGGAAGGGGGGGACATCCCCTTCCGCTGCTTGTAATAACAGCTGAGTGGCTGATTAGCCGCATTGGTTATTATTAAAAGGAAGCTGGCCATCAGCTCTACAAAATGGTATCGTGTGATACCTGCAGCTGCAGGCATCACCCCGGTACAACCCCTTGAAGCTGAAGACGGCATATTTGCGTTACGTGGGCGTCAAGGGATTAAGCTGCAGCGCTGTCCTTTTTCTGTAAAATGCAATATGGCAGCTGGAGGTGTTCTATACATAACCCCCCCCCCCCACCACCCCATAAAATGTAATATCCTGCTTGTATGATTGGCTCACTGATTTTCCCAGTAGTCTGCGTAAAGATAGAAATCAGATTTTGAGCATCCCCTGCAACAAAAATATAATTTTTGATGAGATACCCCCAAACGTACAGCATGTCTAGAGGGATGCCACTTTCCTCGCTAGCCTTGCAAGTGCAGCAGCTGATTGATTATTATAAAATCACTTCCATACAGATGTACTCTGCACATGGATACAGACAAACAGCTATTTATTCAGAATAGGAAAAGGTAGAAATCTGCAACAAAGTTTGTTAAAATCCCTGCAATGCACATAGATCACCCAGGGGGGGAATGTTTTTTTTTTTTTTAAACAAAAGTAGAGTTACTCTTTATAGTATAGCGGTCAACTTCTCATGCAATCTCATCCCATCAATCTTTGTATCACCACTATGAAATGAATGGCTGGTTGCTTCCATGCTCTAGCCAGCGTTTGCCCAGCCCCCAGGAAAACAAAATCTGCTTGTTTTCTTGCACATTTGATAAGATCTGAGACAGGTCTATGAAGCAAGGCCTCCCAGGGGTTGTGAATGTCTATTTTAAAGTGTATCTACAATATAGCCAGAACTTTTTTGTTTTGTGTGGAATTGTGGAGCGTTTTAATACCCCTGTTGGGGGTATGTTGCAGTTTGCTGTCTTTGATGGGGAGAAGATCTCCTGGTGGCTATAAAATTCAATGACTATGACACCAACAAAGTTTAAGGCTAATTTCATATCACTTTCTGTCTTGGTGACAGTGGTCAACGGGACAAACAGGGTAAAGCTCTTCAGCGGGATCATAGACAGCAATAAAAACCCTACAGGTGTTCTAACCCTTTCCTATTATATCCAGAATGAAAAAAAAAGATGGCTTTAGATATACTAAAGACAATTTTGTAAGTACATTAATGCATAATCTACAACTGAATATTCTGGATCCTTCAAGACAAAGTGAAGCTAACCTACCAAATCGTCTGATCAGTACTTTTTTTTTTTTTTTGCTACATTATGTTTCCAGCAAAGGGCTATTTATTTTTCATGAGCACGTTAGTCGGTAATGGAGAAATACATATTTTATAAGTCTGTTGATTAGAAAGCATATTATCAGGTTCGGTCCCCGAAGCTCCGAGCTCTGATTTGAATGACAGGGTCAGATTTGTCGGAAAACTGAATTCATTTCACTCCCCTCGTTCATCAATGTGTCAGGCGTCTCGGTTCTCCACATCTTTTCCGCTGTCAGGAAGTGTTAGACATTCTCACATTATTAAAAGAAGCATTTCAGTTTTTTTGTCAGTTTAAAGCGCTAGCCTGGGGAGGGAGAGGGCAAAGGCTTTTACCCAAGAGGGGGGTGCCTTCAATTTCCATATCTGCCCTAAAAATTGTAGTAGACTTACCAACAAAATGTAACATTAATATTTGCATATGTCTATTCTGTTGGCTCCATAAGTTCTGCTAATTTTTGGGAAGTTGTGCTGTCACCAGGCTAAAAACATAAATCCAAAAACCTAGGGGGTATTCATAAGAAATAATCTAATTCACCAAGTAAAAGTTCTTTTACATTCGCACAATAAACAACTGATCAGAGGAGAACTTCAGGCAGCACATCCCATACAGATACTTTTATTTGTTTGTTTTGTATAATTCCAAAGAGGTGTGGTACTTTATATTTCCTGAAGAAGCCTGTAATAGGCGAAACATGACAATATTTCTACACCATGGCAATCTGCAGTATGTGTCAGGCATCTCGGCTTTCCACATCTTTTCTGCTGTCAGGAAATGTTAGACATTCTCACATTATTAAAAGAAGCGTTTCCAGGTTTTTTTGTCAGTTTAAAGCACTAGGCTGGGGAGGGAGAGGGCAAAGACTTATACCTGAGACGGGGGTGCCTTCAAATTTTGTATCTGCCCTAAAAATTGTAGAAGACTTACCGACAAAATGTAACATGAATATTTGCATATGTCTATTCTGTTGGTAAGTTCTGCAGATTTTTCGTACGTTTTGCAGTCTCCAGGCTAAAACCATTAACCCAAAAACTTAGGGGTTATTCATAAGAAACTTGCACAGCAATTCACCCAGTGAAAGTGCATAAACATTTCCACAAGAAACAACTGATCAGAGGAGAGCTCCAGGCACCGAATTCCATACAGATGCTTTGATTATTTTTTTTATATAATTCCAAATAGGTGTGGTACTTTATATCTCCTGAGGAAGCCTGTAGTAGGTGAAACATGTCAAGATTGCTACACCATGACAATCTTCAGTAAAACTGTGTTGTGGACATTTTAATTCAAAGTTTGTTTCATGAATATTGCTTTGTGAATTTTTATCGAGTTGAAAGTATTTTAATGTTTGATATGGATTAAATTACATTATGGATTTTTGTCTTATGCTATAATACATTTATTGGCACCTTAAAATCCCAGGACTATGATTTGTACCCTTATTGCCGAAATATGTGTTTTTAATATCTTTTGTATCAATAAATGTTATATATTTTAATTAATATTTGACCAATTTAGTGCCTAAATAGTCACAATCCTAGAGGGTACATATTCATAGTTGTTAATCAGGGATGAGGGCACAACACAATTTAAGGCCAGATACCTTTTCTATTTTCTTAAAACATATGGTAGTGGCTATCATTGGTGTGTGTAAAGAGTTAACTGTGAAGTTAAAGTGGTTGTAAAGTTACATCAATTATATCCTTTTATCCTCTTTGTTTTATGAACATATTAAATACAGTGTCTGTGTTTTTTAATTAGAGAGCTAAATACCTTCTTTGCCCAGCTCGGCTGTCTGGTCACATGTCCTCTCTCTGCTCTCCTTCTTGATCTAAGGAGTACAGTGGGAGGGGCTGGGATTCCCTTCTGACGTATGTAAGCTAGCAGAGGGAGGACATGTGACCACACAGCAGCCCTAGGCAAAGAAGGTATTTAGCTTTATAATTTAACTTAATATGTTCCTGAAACAGAGAGGATGTAATAGATGTTACTTTACCAAAGGGGAGGAGCAGCTGCAGCAGAATACTCAATCAAGGCAGGAGGGGAGGGGCAGGGAGGAGATCGGCTTCACAGTTCTCACACACAGACTGCAGAAATGACAGGGAGAGAGGGAGGGGGAGATGCAGAGATGCTGAATATACAGCAGGACGACGGAGGTATGTAATCTGACCACGCTATTAGGGATAAGCAGCTATGATAATCGTGGTCAGTATACAACGGGGAAGACAAGAACATACAAGATCAACCAGGTATTGTAGAGCAGAAAGAGACAATTGAGATGGCAAAAACATTGTGCTATATCTCATGCCTTAAAGAGTGAGGAGATTTTTTTGGGGGTACAGCCACTTTAAGCTGCCCTAGTTACACCTACAGTACTCTCAGTCCATTGGCTCTTTGGTTGTTGTTCTATGAACTAAAAAATCTCTGTGCATGGCGAGGCTGAGAGTGTAGTACAACCCAAGATATCTTTGTATTTATGAGAGTGCAGTGCATCATACTACCATCACACCAAAAAGAGGGACAGCTGAGGGGGACAGAGGGTTAGAGGTATTTGATTCCAAAAAAGGACAGTTGTATATTATGCACTTTATAAGATGGCTGTCCTGTATGGAGTGCATTGGTATTCATTTTAAATGACATCACCACAACAGTAGGGGCAATGTACAAATGGTGTGTATTGCACTGTGCTGTATTAAAAAAAAATAGACTTTTAGACATTTGCTGTGTGTTGGCAGCCTATCCATAAGGAATGACCTGCCATAATGCAATACATCTTAAAGTAGAACTATAGGTAAAACTTTTTTTCACATTGGATAAGGGAGGGTCATAACTCCTCTCATGTTTTTTTTTTGCCATCTGTGTCCCATTGGGGAGATTTCCCTTCACTTCTTGTCCCATATCCAAACAGGAAGTGAGAGGAAATCTGAAAACTAAGGGAACCTCCATGTCACCAGAACTAGTGTGCCAGTGGAAGATTTCCCTTCTATTAATTTTATGGGGACAAGACAAAATTTGAGATTTTCTTTTATGTTCAATAATAATGGTAAACAGGACGAATCAAGAGGGTGAATCTCCCTAACGGAGGGCACAGACAGCAGTAAAAACGGACAGGTTTTCTAATTCTACTCCAGTCTATCCAAAACTAAAAGTTTTGCTTTTATTGTACTTTAAAGCTGAATATATAACCACTTAACAGTAGTTATATCTTAGTTATGGTTGTTATATCTGAGGACCCTTTCAAATTTCTCTGCTGCGTTTTTTTTATTGCAAACTAAGAGCCAGGCAGAAAGTGGGCATCACTGGGGCAGTTTAACTCTGCAGTTAACCTTTACATGCGCAAATGTCCGCCACCACTGTGTGTTTTAATGTAAACAAGCACCGTTCGCAGCATCTGTTGTTGCAGTTCTGACCTTTTAGAAGAAATATCTGTATCACTTGCTGCCACACCCAGACAGGAATGTAACATAGGCTATAATAGATTCTTTAATTCCTGTAAGTATGCATATTCCATATCCGTGGGACCATGGTGGAGGCAGAGAATCTTTGTAGTAGTATCTGCTACTACAGTGGTCGTGACTGTCGTCTGGGTCCCATGCTGAATAGTGAACATGAGGCCGTTCACTGGGCAAGGGTGCCATTCACCTGGAAGATTTTGGTGCTCACTATAGTAGTGGCAACTACTACATTGATTCTCTGCTACCTTACACCTGATATAATGTGCATGAGTGCAGCAGAAATTTAAATGGTCCCTCAGATATAACAATATCCCTCAGATATAACAACCACTAAGATATACAGTAACTACTACTATATTGTAGAGGTAAACTCCTGAATGTGAACTGCAAGACTCCAGGTGATATTGATGTATGGCGAAGGTTGTAATGGTTGGATACGAGCAGCGGATACCTAGGAAGCGCTAGTTAGGTGGAAATCACTGCACAATCCCCGCCAGCCATAAGTCATACACTTGTCTGCTCTCAGCTCTGTTAGAGTCAAAGCAAAAAGTCTTTCATCGCACAGCCTCTCATTTCTGTCTCATTTCAGTCAGTCGTTCTCTTGTCCTAACCATTCTCTAGATTTCCCAGAATTCCTGTAAGATTGATGACACCAATCTCCCACAGAAATAGGTGTTCGAGGTCAGTGACAAAGCAAAGAGAATGTGTACATTAGATTCTATACAATAAGTGTATGGATTGGGTGATGCTTCAAAGGGTTCTCTCTCAGTGAGGAGGCATTGTTCCCACTAATATACTACAATATTGACTCTACCGCCATGGCTCTGTTACGCCTGCTGTGCCATGATGAATACTTGGGGTGGCAGCTGCATGCTGGGCGGCAGCACACAAAGTTATTGCAGATAATCATTTTTCCTTTCATATCTGGGAAAAAGTACATGCTAAAAGAAAATCTTTGGTCTTTTCATTTCTTTACTATACAGAAGAAAAGAATCAGCTTGAAGATTAGTTACAGGCAGTGAATGAGTTTGTTGGTAAAATCCTAATTATGTCCGGAAAATATTGTAACTGTGCTTGAATATCTAAAGCTCAAACCTTTTTTTTTTAAATTCGTTTTAGTGCCCTATGGCAGGGGTAGGCAACCTGCGGCCCTCCAGCTGTTGCAGAACTACAAGTCCCATCATGCCTCTGGGAGCAATTGTAACTGCCAGCCTTGCAATGCCTCATGGGAAATGTAGTTCCACAACAGCTGGAGGGCCGCAGGTTGCCTACCCCGGCCCTATGGGGTTGATTTACTAACACTGGAGAGTGCAAAATTTGGTGCAGCTGCACATGGTAGCCAATCAGCTTCTAACTTCAGCTTGTTCAATCAAGCTTTGACAACAAATCCTGGAAGCTGATTGGTTTCTTTGCAGAACTGCACCAGGTTTTGCACTTTTCAGCTTTAGTAAATCAACCCCTTTTAGTCACTATAATTATATAGGTGAATGGGTTCAGCCATGTTTGGACTGTGAGTTTGTCATTTGGTTGGGCATGTGGTCATGTACAACCTGGTGGACCCTGAGGTCCCGAAATGGCGGGGACTCCCTTAGCTGTAAAGGAGGTAGCGCAACCTCTCCTACCCGCGATTTACAGTAGGCCCCCTGGTGTTGAACTTTATTTCCCGATGCCAGGGCCTATCAGGTTGCATATGGCCACATGGTCCAACCAAATCACAACATCATGGTCTGTAAGGTTGGGATTTGATTGGGCCATGTGGCCATCTGCAGCCTGGTAGGCCCTGAGGTTCCAAGATGGCGGGGACTCCCCCAAATGTAAAGGAGGTAACCCAACCTCTCATGCCCACTGTTTACAGTAGGCCCCCTGGTGCAGAGACCTATCAACTGATGCTGGAGCCTATTAGGTTGTATATGGGCACATGGTTCAACCAAATCACAACATCATGGTCTGTGAGGTTGGGATTTGGTTGGGCCATGTAGTCATGTGCAGCCTGGTAGGTCCTAAGGCCCCAGGATGGTGAGGAGTCCCCCAACTGTAAAGGAGGTAGCCCAACCTTCCGTGCCCACAATTTACAGTAGGCCCCCTGGTGCAGAACCTTATCAACTACTGCTAGGGCTTATCAGGTTGTATATAACCACATGGTCCAACCAATTCACAACATCATGGTCTGTGAGGTTAAGATATGGTTGGGTCATGTGGTCCTCTAGACTAGAGCCTGGTAGGCCTTGAGGTCCTCAGCTAAGTAGCCCAGCTGTAAAGGAGATCGCCCAGCCTCTCCTGTCTGTGATTTACAATAGGCCCATTTGTGCAGGATCTGGCTTATCAGACACTACTAGTGCCTACCAGGTTGTGCATGACCACATGGCCAAACCAAATCAGAACCTCATGGACTGTGAGCTTGTGATTTGGTTGAGCCATTTGGCTGTGTACAACCTGGTTGGCCCTAAGGTAGCAAGATGGTATCTGGACCTAAATATACTGGTGAAGCTCTTCAGTTCTAGATTCTCTCATCTCATCCCTTTCATGACCGAAGGTGATCATGGAAATTCTTTGTGTGTAGAAGCTGCCAACCCAATATTCAGATTCTCCATACCTACACCACCACCATACTATTGGATAAGAGCAATTGTATAAAATATATACATTAACCTGCTTTCCCAAGCAACTATAGGCCAGGGATTTGAAAACATTCTATACATTTTGGCTATACTGTAGATAACTTGTTGTGTCCGAGGTGAAGGAAAATCTCCACAACAAGCAATTCAGCAAAAAAAAAAAAAAAAAACCTAAAAGGGTTTTAAAAATTCACCTCTATATTAAAAAAAAAACAGAAACATTTTTTGATTTAAATATATATTAACTCAGACTATTTCAGAGTTCTCTTACATCCACTCCATCCATAATCCAGAAAGCCAGAGTGCTCCTCATATACAATGGGTATAGAAAAGAATCATTAATGAAGAAAGGAAAGTGGGTGTGGCGCTGCCTCAGAAACGTAGTGTTAGGCTTCATACACACGGGCGTATCTAAAGAAATAAACAAAACGTCGGGCCCGACGTCAAGGAAAAAAAGTCGACGTTTTTTGGCGTTTTTGAGCGTTAGTGAGCGTCGGCGTCAATAGGCGTTTTTTAAAAAAAATCATCCCTCTGCTATTTTTCAACCTAAAAATGTCGGCGTCAAAAAACGCTGGAAAACGCCAGTACAATATTAGGTGGCGTTTGCTGGCGTTTTGTGGCGTCGGCGTCAAAAAACGTCAAAACGTTACAGCCTCAGAACGCGATGGCCATGGGTTCTACTTTCTGCTCACTAACGCCGATGCCACCTACAGCTCAAAAACGCCAACGTTTTTATGGGGCCATTGACTAACATGGAGAGCTGCAAAAAACGCCAGAAAACGCCGGCGTCAAAAAACGTCCGTGTGTATGAGGCCTAAGTTGCATAGTGCAAACGTGATATAAAATCATATATTTAAACCAAATGTGCACGTCAGTGTATAATTACACTGGATGTGCAAAAAAGCAAAAAATGTATATACCAATACAGTGCTATATGAAGGAATATATTCATACACATGTGTAGTACCATAAAATCAGACAATTTGCATTGATTTACTAAAAATATCTAAACTGCAGTGCTTATCAAATCATTAAGGTGCAACAATAAAAATATAGTCCAAAAAACTTTGGGTTCCTTGTGCAGGGGCAATCCAATTGACAGTTCTGAGGAGTTGAATAGTTCCAATATAAACATGCAGGTAGGGGATGGGAGGTGAAGTGGCTGAGCGGTAGGCAGCGTGCACCCCCACAACACACCCCACTCACCTATCCCGCGGTGTTCCGTTCCAAGGGTGATACTCGCGTCTCAGCCCAGGGCAAGCAGAAAGGTCCACATGAAATAAAGAGATCCCAAATGTGTAGAAATGATGAAGGCAATAAAAGCATAAAATGTGCACTCACTGTTAAACGCGTGGGAAGCCTCTGTGCACGCTGCCTGCCTCTCAGCCACTTCACCTCCCATCCCCTACCTGCATGTTTATATTGGAACTATTCAACTCCTCAGAACTGTCAATTGGGTTGCCCCTGCACAAGGAACCCAAAGTTTTTTGGACTATATTTTTATTGTTGCACCTTAATGATTTGATAAGCACTGCAGTTTAGATATTTTTAGTGAATCAATGCAAATTGTCTGATTTTATGGTACTACACATGTGTATGAATATATTCCTTCATATAGTACTGTATTGGTATATACAGGGTGGGCCATTTATATGGATACACCTTAATAAAATGGGAATGGTTGGTGAGATTAACTTCCTGTTTGTGGCACATTAGTATATGTGAGAGGGGTAACTTTTCAAGATGGGTGGTGACCATGGCGGCCATTTTGAAGTCGGCCGTTTTGAATCTAACTTTTGTTTTTTCAATAGGAAGAGGGTCATGTGACACATCAAACTTATTGGGAATTTCACAACAAAAACAATGGTGTGCTTGGTTTTAACGTAACTTTATTCTTTCATGAGTTATTTACACGTTTCTGACCACTTATAAAATGTGTTCAATGTGCTGCCCATTGTGTTGGATTGTCAATGCAACCCTCTTCTCCCAGTCTTCACACACTGATAGCAACACCGCAGGAGAAATGCTAGCACAGGCTTCCAGTATCCGTAGTTTCAGGTGCTGCACATCTCGTATCTTCACAGCATATGGTTTTTTTATGGTTTTTATGGTCAGTAAAAAACAATACTGGGTGAGCTGCTCCTTCCAGGAGGTACCGCCATTCCTCCAAAGCCGACTTGATGGCCAGGAATTCCCTATCACCGACATCATAGTTCCAGCAAGATGGTGCACCACCACATTATGGGTGTCAGGTCCGAGCATTCCTAGATGAACAGTTTCCTGGAAAGTGGATTGGTCGTCATGGGCCAGTTGAATGGCCCCCAAGGTCTCCCGATCTGACCCCCTTAGACTTTTATCTTTGGGGTCATCTGAAGGCAATGCTCTATGCTGTGAAGATACGAGATGTGCAGCACCTGAAACTACGGATACTGGAAGCCTGTGCTAGCATTTCTCCTGTGGTGTTGCTATCAGTGTGAGAAGAGTGGGAGAAGAGGGTTGCATTGACAATCCAACACAATGGGCAGCACATTGAACACATTTTATAAGTGGTCAGAAACCTGTAAATAACTCATGAAAGAATAAAGTTACGTTAAAACCAAGCACACCATTGTTTCACCCTCTTCCTATTGAAAAACAAAAGTTGGATTCAAAATGGCTACCATGGTCACCACCCATCTTGAAAAGTTTCCCCCTCACATATACTAATGTGCCACAAACAGGAAGTTAATATCACCAACCATTCCCATTTTATTAAGGTGTATCCATATAAATGGCCCACCCTGTACATTTTTTTGCTTTTTGCACATCCAGTGTAATTATACACTGACATGCACATTTGGTTTAAATATATGATTTTATATCACGTTTGCACTATGCACTTTACACTACGTTTCTGAGGCAGCGCCACACCCACTTTCCTTTCTTCATTTATGTTCTGAGCCTCTCTGGTTGTTCAAGTGGGGGGCAGCAGCCTGTTCTTTTCTTTCTCTCGGTTTTTGGACCCATAATACTTTGCACATTTGTTCCTGACCCCATTTTCAATTAGCAGCTCCACACCACACCACACTTTTATATACTCAATAGAAAAGAATCACTCCCCTTTAACATAATCACATTTTGTTGCTTTGCAGCTTGAAATGTAGACAGATACAGTTTTTGTTTTATCCAGCTGTATTTAGTCACTGTGCAACTCATAATATACAAGTGAAAGATATAACATCAACATGTAAGAAAAAAAATATTCAAAAACAGAATCACTGAGTTGGGAAAAGGATTACCCCCTCCTGATAATGATTTGTAATCTCAATCAGGTATAGCTAATCACCTTCTCAATGGCACACAAAGCCATTTGACTTTCAACTGTGAACAACTGTGGTCATTTTGATTAGTTCAGCTTTCCTGGAGAATTTCAGTCCCCAATAGTCCAACTGAAGCAAACAATCAACTATGGGTGGCAAGGCACTGTCAAAAGATCTCTGGGATAAAGTGGTGGACAGGCACAAGTCAGGAGATGGATCCAAAAAATTCAAATATTTTATCAATGCCTAGAAGCATAACAAAATAATTTTCTATATCCACTGTATGGGATTGGTGGTTACATTGCCTGATCCCTGCTGAGCTATCCTGCTGAATATAGCCTTGTGGCCACACACAAACCTTGATAATTTCCTTGTGCTACACAGGTTTCGGCACAGGAATTTTTGGTGCCAGTAATTGAATGCATTGTAAATTGGTGCCGGAGCTTTGTTTTCGAATAAACAAAAAACCTCCCTTGCAGGGGGACTGCCCCTGCACTGTGAGAGTTAGATGCCATCCCCATCTAGAGGATGGGAAAAGCAGCTTTGCTTAACTTATCCTCCGCTCCAGCAGCATCCGGTGCTCCCCTACGCTGTATCCCTCAGTGCCAGGGCTATGGACTCTGCATTGTACTTGATGACCTCAGAGGACCTGTGACCACTGGAGTGTAGGGGAGAAGAGGCTGCAGGGACAGGTCTTGCAACATGGAGGGAGCATGCTTTTCTTTTTTAAGGGAGCCAATCATATAAGCATGAAATAAGGTATCTGGACATAAACTGAGAGGAGAACATCCCCAATATGCCATATTGCAAAGAAGAAACATTTTTTGCCAGTTTTAAAAAAAATCAAAGGGGCTACAGACCTAACGTGGTTGTAAATCTTTACATTTACCCAGTGACGTGACTAGCATCGGGTGACACACAGAGATGAAAAGCACCCTCCCTCCTACATACGTTGTACCTGTCTATCTGCAGCCATCCATCCTGCACAGCCTTCTACATCACACAGATGAAAAGATTTTTCTCTGCAGCACAAAGCAGGGGTGGGGATCTGATGGCACACACACTGCAGAGCTAAAGCACAGAGCTGAGTGTAATCTTAGAGCTGATTGGAGGAAAGTGGCACACCCCCTCTTTACAGGCTCAGAGAAACATTCAGAGCTGAGGGGTACAAGTCATCTGCTGTGTGCTGGGAGGGGAGGGGGGGACGTCACCCAGGAGCCTGAGGTGTCTACTGAACCCAGGAGCTTGCATTCACTATATCTGGTCTCTCACAGTACACAGAACATGGAAATGCAATTATTTTAGTAATTATAAACTGCTAAATACCTTTTCTCATCAGCAGTATCGTGACTTCTATCAGTGCCTGGTGAAGCTTGTAGAAAGAGTTTTCATACTGCACTGAGCTGTCCTATGAGGCTGCAGGCCCCCTGACCCTCTGTCTGGACAGTGTGAATTGGCCCTGTGCACTCTCCCAGGGTAAAAAAAACCTCTCTAGCAATACACACCAAACTGAGCATGTGCAGAGTGACTCCAAAGGCTCTTTCTTAGTATATAGCAGTCTTATGACAGTGTCTGATTAAAGCTTGTATGAGGAGTTTTCATTCTTCTCTGACTGTCCTATGAGGCTGCAGGACCCCCGATCCTCGGTCTGGACAGTGCTGATTTGTCCTGTGTGGATCACACGTCTCATCCCAAGATAAAAAAAAAACTAGCAATACACACCAAACTGAGCATGTGCAGAGTGACTCCAAAGGCTCTGTCCTATCAGCAGATGGATTGGGGACTGTGGAAGAAGGGGAGGCTCAGAGAAGACAGAATTAAACAGCCTTTTTAGACAATGCAGAGGATTAAAGGGGTTTTAAAGGTCAATTTCTTTTTAAATAACAAACATGTGATACTTACCACTTCTGTGCAAGGGTTTTGCACAGAGCGGCCCCTATCCTCCTTTTCTGGGGTCCCCCAGCGGCGCTCCTGGCTCCTCCTCTTCTTTGAGTGCCCCCTTGGAGAGCCGCTTTCCATGGGGACACCTGTGCGGGGTGCTCCCGAGTCTGGCTGCTGCGTCCATTGACACAAACAGCGGGACTCGGCCGCACCCCTCGACTCCTGTAACTGCATTTGGTTGACAGCAGTGGGTGCCAATGGCTCCTGCTACTCTCAATCTATCCAATGAGGACCCGAGACAGTGGCTGGAGCTGCTGTGCTCGTCCCCATCACTGGAGCGATCGGGTTTCGATAAGTAAAAGGGGGGCTCTGGGGTAGCTGCTGCACTACAGAAGGTTTTTCACCTTAATGCATAGAATGCAACCCCTTTAAACACTTAGATTCCACAGTGAGTATAACAAGCATGCTTTACTGCATATACAGACTGATTTTACTGCTGTGGGTTTGATAACACTTAAATTTATTAGGAGTGAATCATGCAGATAGCAAATAGAGGAGAGATTGGAGAGGAACCAGACTCAGTGTTTTGGATTCAGGTTAGTACAAACTAGAGTGGGACATCCTTTGTTCATTTTCACATTTGGAGTTTAGAACCACTTGAACTAGAAATGTGATTTTTGAATAAAATTAAATTACAAAATGGATTATGTAGCAATCATATCATGCATATTTCTTTCCTAATCTAAATTGAGTTTTCAGTTAAGATTAAGGATAAGGTTCCAGTTAGGTGTCAGGTTTGTAATTGGTTTTAGGACTTTATAAGACCCTGTGATCAACTCGAAGAAAGAAAATGGAGGTAAAAGCACAGAAAAATCTAGTATTTTAGGTGCTTGCATGCAGGGTTTTCCATATCCATCAATTATGTTTATTTTCTTGCAATGTGCCTTTGAAATTGCTTTGAATGTGACTACTCCAGGAAGAGTAAATTCCCTAGAACAGCCCCTTCACTCCTTGCACATCATAGCCCTCTCCTCTTCTGGAAGTGTCTGTGCTGTTCCAGCTCCTCTGCCCTTCCCTTCACCTCCCTGGATACTAACCTTTTATGTAGTCACATGGGGGATGAGTCAAGGTAAATACTAGAGGGGGGTCACCTGAGTGCTAGGGCTGCTGACGTCACATCCAAGATGGCCGAGCTCAGCAGCTGTTTCGGGACTTTTAAATGTCTGCACAAGGGAGGCATTTACAGGTAAATAAAATGCATAAAATACATTAAAAGCAGATATAATCTTATGGGAGGATCTTTGTTGAAATGAATGGTTCAATGAACAGAGTTGCTTCAACTAATGTTTTATTTCCCTGTATTCCTGCCACCGTATAGCCCAAAGTGAGATAACACCTTTTTTTTTAAACCGTTGTAACCAAACAGCTTTCCCCATTCAATGATTCTCCCTCGCCTCCTGCCCCGATGACACCTGTAAAATTTTGACCCGTCCATCACTATGGGATCTAAATTTGTTGGATGAATGTCAGAATTAATGAGGACTGGGTGAATCTGAGTATTCCTATCACCTGAAAGTTTAAAGCCCTGAAAAAGGGTGTTCTATTTTTTGCCTCTAGACACACTTTATTGTTCTTAAAGTGATATTAAAGGTTAAAAAAAAAATGCAACAAAAAACAAACATGCTCTGCTTACCTGATCTGTGCAAAACCATTGATCCTCCTCTTTTCGGGTCCCCTGCTGGCGCTCCTGGCTCTTCCCTTCTGCTCAGTACCCCCATAGCAAGCCAGTTACTATGGGGGCACTAGTCCGTGCTCGCTCCCAAGCCCCACTCTGTGTGTCCATAAGGCGCACAGAGCAGGGCTCACCCCCGCCCCCACTCCCTCCTCACTGGCTGTGTTTGACAGCAGTGGGAGCCAATGGCTCAAAGCCAATGAGGAGGCAGAAAGCCAGGAGAACAAATGCCCTTGTGCACACTGCTGGATCGTGATCGGACATGGGTAAGTATTAGGGGGGCTGCAGGGGGAGCTGCATACTGAATGTTTTCACCTTACTGCATAGAATGCATAAACCTAAAAACCTTCAGCCATTAGAATCACTATAACATTAGAAGCATTTACATTGGCCCCTGCAAAATCTTGGCGTTTATTGCCCATACCACAGTTATACAGATACAGCCAGTTAACAGGCAAGCCAGTTAACCCAAGTGCACAAAGAAACTGGAACGCTTGAAGAACCTCATACATTCATACAGAGAGCCTGCAAACTCCATATAGAAAATGTAAAGACAGGGAGCAACCCGCGCTCACTCAAAATCTGAGATATGAATAACAATGTTCAGTAAAACAAAATGATTCAGAAACTAATTTCAATTGTTTAAAGAGGCAGCACGCATAAAACAATAGATCTGAAATTGTCCAACAAAGTATAAAAGCAACATATGCAGCGCCCAAAATGCGAAAATGAAGTGGATATATATCAGTTCATCAATTGAAGCATAGAATTCATATATTCATATCAATAATCCTTGTAATGATCGTGATATAAAGAAGGAATAGGTGGGGGCTTACCAGATGATGGTAAAATATGCGCAGTGTTAGTAATGGTCAACCAGGTTGTAGCTCATCACGTCCACTGGTGGCAAGAAGAAGGTGAAATCCGTCCAAAGATGACCTCGGATGCTGTGGGGAGATGGTCCTGGGTCCTGGTGGTCTGCTCCTCCTGATTAGTAAGAAGGGGTGGAGGGCTCCAAAGAAACCTCAGGTCACACTTCCAGTATTCGGGTGTCCCGGTGTCCAATATGCATGGGTAGGAGAAGAAAGACCCACAATCGTGTAATACCGTTTGACAAGGTTTATTACAGAACCGGGTTAAAATATACTCACATATTATTAG